>JAQHUG010000208.1:2625498-2642009 GCA_028555095.1 Dicrostonyx torquatus
TAAGTATAAGGAAAGAAAGAATAAATTCTCCTCAGTTGACTGCCTGCTACACACCAATGTCCTTCTGTGACTATTAATAGGTCAGTGTGATTTTTCAAAACGTTTGAAGGTAGCTGGATACTGGGGATGAGGTGGGGGACTCTGAGAAGTTAAGATCCTGGCTCGGGGTCACACATCTAACATCAGGCGGAGGCTAGCTTGGTTAAGGCCAGGCGTCATGTGGTTTCCATGATCATCCTGTCATCATATGGATTAGTGGGATGCAACAATGATGGGGATAGCCTGGGCTAGAATGTCCATAGAGGGTGCCCACTTTCCTCATCTACCCTCCACCCACTGTGTCCTCTTTGGCCACAGATGTGAGTCAGCTCAGCCTTGGGAATTCCCTAGCCCTGGTCTCACCCTGAGGCCCACCTGTCAAGCTTCACTCCAAACTTTAAGGCTGGTTGGTATCCAAGTCCAACAGGCCTGGATTCCAATTTTACGGCAGCCACTGTTAGTCACCTGTCCTTGAGTAAGTAATCCTGCCTTTCCTTGCCATGGTTCCCCTAAAGTTCAGCCAGTAGTGAACAGGGCAGCTGGAGGAGGGCTGGCCCAGAACAAGTGTGACTGTGGTGATGACACCCTGATGCCACTTGCTTCCTCACCTTTCCGTACTGAGGACTGTCCCCTCCCCTCCCCTTCATCTTTAGTTGCCATTGTGCAGTGTAAGCTTACAGACCCTAGAGGCAGGTGTCCTGGGCCCACACCTGACTCTGACCTGCACCAGTGGCCAGCAAACGGTGTGCAAATATGAAAAGCAAGCCGTGTCCCTCCTCCAAAATGCTCCAAAATGGAAACAGAAACGTAGATTTTAGGTGGTTTTCATATTTTGCGATATTAAGATCTATGTGATGAGCTATGTTAAGTGGGATCCGTATCTAAGCACAAAGCTTATTTCCGTTTCCTGTGTACCTCCTACACCCAGGCTGAAGGTGCTTTTATGCAGTATTATTAATGCAATTTTATTTTGACTTCCCATGAGGTCAGCTGTGGAATTTTTCACTCATAGCCTCAAGCCAAAGCACAATAAGTTTCGGCTTTTGGAGCTTCCTGGGTTCTCGGGTTGAGAATTCCTATGCTGTACACCAAGTAGGTGAGAGTTCACACTTTAGCCAGCCTATGGGATGAAGCTACCTTGGGTGTTCCTATGACGACTGTGTAGCAAACACTGGTATGGAGATAGATAGATAGATGTAACATGAGGGGCCTGCTCGTTGGGGTTTCTGTCCTGCCCAGTACCCCGCAGCCAGCAATCCCCAAAGAAAATCACACGGAGAGTCTACATTAGGTTATTAACTGATTGGCCCATTATCTCAGGCTTCTTACTAGCTCCCATAAGTTATATTAACCCATTGTCAGCCACATAGCCAGTACCTTCTCTCAGCTGGGCTGCTACATGTTGCCTTGTTGGAGATCTGCGCAGGAATCCCAGGGAAGCTTCCTGCTTCCCAATTTCTCCTGTTCTCCTTGCTCCACCTCTACTTCCTGTCTGGTTTTCCCGCCTATACTTCCTGCCTGGCCAATCAGCGTTTATTTAAAACATGATTGACAGAATTGTCCTGCACCAGATAGATAGATAGATAGATAGATAGATAGATAGATAGATAGATAGATAGATAGATAGACAGACAGACTGATTGATTCATGGGTGGATGGATGATGGATTCAGGCATGCACAAATGCCTGGATATTTGGGTGAGTAGATAATGGATGAAATAATACCTTCATGAAAAGACGCATGCATGCATGCATACATACAGACACTGAGAGATGGATGGATGGATGAATCTATGCATGCATGGGTGGATAGTAGATGGATTATGAATGATGATGAATGGATAGGTAGATGATGGATGATGTATTAATATATGCTTAGATGATGGGTGGATATTAATGGATAATGGATGGATAAATTCATGTATACATGGGTTAGACTTATATGTGAATGGATGGATGGGTTCATGTGTGCGTGGCTCAATGGTTGGAAGATAGATTTGTGTATACATGGATGGATAGATGAGTGGGTAGGTAATGGGTGGATTAATGTACTCATGAATGGTTGCATGCATATATGCATTGACAGATAGATATATAAATGGATAAATTCATGCATCCCTGGGTGAAAATGGATGGGTATATGAAGTAGATGAGTGGAAAGATGGATGATATATCTATAGATTTATGCATTTATAGATGGATAGGTGGATTGATGAATGGATGGTGGATGGATAGATGGGTTCATATGTATATGAATAGGTGGGTGGATGGACATACAAATGGATGTATGTATTCATATATGCATGGACTGGATAGATAGGCAGGCAGATGGATGGATGGATGGATGGATGGATGGATGGATGGTGGGTAGATAGACGGTTGATGGATGGATAGTTGAATGTATTCATATGTGCACTGATACATGGGTAGATGGATGGATATATGAATAGATGGACATGTTCATATGTGTAAGAATGAGTGGGTAGGTAGATGATAGATGATTGACAGACAGATGGATGGGCTCCCTGCTGAATTGGTAGGCAGTGGGTAGCGAGATGAAAAGTCTCAAGGCAACGCTTTCTAAGTTGCATTCCTGGAGGTCCTGGGCTCCTGGAGGAGGATGGGAGGGGAAGGGGTCTTTATATTCTCTCAAGACTCCTCTATATGCTCTTCTGATTTCCTAGAGAAACATAGTTTTTTTTTATTCCAGACAGTCCTTCTTTAGAAGTATATATTAGTCACGCTAAAATGTGGCATTTTCACACACGTGTACAATGCATGTTCACCCCATTACCCTCCCTTCCTCCTGCCCCTCCTGTAGTCTGCTCCCTCACAAGGCAGTCAGTCCTCTTTCTACTTTTATCCCTGTAGTTACTTTTAAATCTAGATGTCATGTATGGGAAGGAACAGGCAATGTCTATTTTTCTAAACCTGGCTCATTTTGCTTAACATCACTGCCTCTGGTCCCATGCATTTTTCCTACCGACGACATAATTTCATTCTTTCTTATGGCTGACTAATATGCCACCAGGTGTACACGCTACTGCCTTTATCCATCCATTTGACGCTGGGCATCTAGGCTGGTTCTCTTGGTTGTTTTGGATAGGGCTGCAGTGAGGTGAGCCTGGACATGCGGGGAGAGAAGGGTGTGCAAGTAGCTCTCTAGTTTTCCCACTTAGATTCCTTCAGGTTTATAGCCAGGAATTGTGTAACTAGGTCACATGCCCTCGTGATGATTCTGCTGTTGCTGGGGACAGGGTTGGGTTGGGTATTTAAGATAAAGTCTCAATCTATGACCCAGTCTGCCCCGTGACTCACTGTGTAGCCTTGACCTCCCTCCTGAGCTGAGGTGGCAGGTGCATCCTGCCATCATATCTGACTCTACTTTCAGCCTCTACACTGATTTCCTGAGGCTGGACCCATTTCCATTCCCACGAACATCGACGGTGACTCAAGTTCCATCCCTCTCCCATCCTTGCCAGCCCTTGTTCATATGCACTTTCTTGATGATGACCATGCCAACATAAGCTACAGTCTCGGTCTGCTTATGTTTCCTTTGTAGCTAAGTATAGTGAGCCTTGCTTTCATTGGTCATTTGTTCCTTCCTTCCTCCCTCCTTCCCTCCCTTCCTTTTATTTCTTTCTTCCCTTCTTTTTATGTCTGTTCAATTTTGCACTAATTGCACTAATGAGGGCTTTTTTTTGTCAACTTGACACAAGCTAGAGTTATTTGGGATGAAAGACCCTCAAATGAAGAATTGCCTCCATCAAATTGGCTAATGGCAAATCTGTGGGGCATTTTCTTGATTAAAGATTGACATGGGAGACCCAGCCTGTTGTGGGCAGTGTCACTCCCAGACAGATGGTCCTAGGGTGTGTAAGAAAGCTGGCTAAGAAAGCCATGGGGGGTACGCCAGGAAACAAGACTTCCTGGTCTCTGTTTCAGTTCCTGCCTCCAGCTTCCTGCCCTGACTTTCCTCAGTGATGGACTGCACTGTGGAACTGTGAGCCACAATAAACCCTTCCCACCCAGGTTGCCTTTGACCACAGTGTTTATTGTAGCAACAGAAGACCAAACCAAGACAAATTTTGGCTCATTTGCCCACTGATGATTGGATGATTTTTTTTTGTTTATTTGTTTGAACTCTTTATATATTCTGGATCCCCTTGTCAGGCAGAGAGCTGGCAAAAGCTTTCTCCCATTCTGCATTTGCTTCATTGTTTTTTGGGTTTTTTGTTTGCTTGTTTGTTTTGCTAATCCAGAGCTTCTGATTTCATGCATTCTCATTTGACTCTTCCGGCTATGATTTCCAAATCTGCTGGAGTCCTCTCCAGAAAACCCTGTCTCTGTCTGTATTGTGAAGTAGGGCAGCTTCAGAGTCTCAGATCTACACTGATGTCTCTGATCCAGCGTAAACTGATTTATGCACAGTGTAGTAGGAAACCTAGTTTCATTCTTCCTCCTGTGAATATCTGGTTCCAGGTTCCACCTCCTTCCACCAGCACCACTTCTTGAGGAGTTTTTTCTCCAGTACTTTGAAATCTTTGATGTGAATGGCTTTATCTCAGGGCTCTCTGTTCTATTCAACTGGTCATGTTTGGTTTGTTGCTGGTAGCATACTGGTGTTGTCACTATGGCTCTGTAGTACACTTTGAGGTCCAATATTGCAATCCCTCTGGGCTTTGTTCTTTCTACAAAGAACTGCTTTGGCTATTTGGGCTCTTCCAACATCCACAGATCCTCTTTCCTGCTTTAACTGTTGGTTTCTGTACACTCTGTCTCAAAAGAAATAATTTTAATTAAACCAAGCAAATAAAAACGAGCATAGTGGTATTGTGTCCATAACACAATAACAGAAGTTCAAGTTTATTCTTGTCTACATATGGAGTTCAAAGCCAGTCTGGACTATATAATGCTACATAATAATAAAATAAAGTAAGCTATGTACATTGTACATACAATCATGTACACAAGTTCAGTTGGATAGTGAAAACATCATGGATGTGGGTCCCAAGCTTACTTAGCAAATCAACTGCAAGCAACTTCTTAAAATTTGAATAGTCATTCTCTGTCCCTCCTCCAGTTACTGACTGGGACAAGGACAGAAAACATACAGGTGCCACACAACCCAGGTTCTGCAGGTGGTGGTGGTCCCAGGACTCAGCTTCTAAAATTAGTCATGTGGAGAAACTGCCAAATCCTTCCAAGCAATTGGGTTGAGCTACTGAATGCCTGGGACACGTTAGCAAACTGCTAGACACTTGAAAATGTCAAAACAGATTTCAACATGACTGCTACCTTCCAAAGAGACCAATAGCCAACCTAGGATCACACGGTTAGGAATCAGCCAAGCCCAAAACTGAGTCCCATGCTTTTAAATGGCATCAGCTCCTCCCTCACCCACACAATTGGAGAGCGTGTCCACTTGAATCAATTGGATGTCAGAGTGCAGGGCCGTCTGACTGGGGAGAGTAAAATGGCTTCTCTCACTAAAGCTTTGAAAATGAGGGCAGGGTTGGCATCCCAGGGTCCCATTGTGGGGGTACAGACAAGAGAGACTGCAGAGTGTCAGCACTCAGGTGACTGCTGTGGACCATGAGTTTATGGTCCTCTGGGGCCAAAACTCCTGCCTGAGGGTCTCATCGCCCCACCCTGGCACAGTGCTCCACACAACTACCAGAAAGAGTAAGTGTGTATCCTGATACACAAGCAAGAAAGCCAAACACACCAAAGGCAGAGCTCTTCTGGAATGAGGAGAGACCTGAGAGCTATGGCACCCTTCCCCAGTCTTTGCCCGCTGCTGCAGAGTCCTAAGCAAGCCTAGGGTAGGGAAGCTAGTCCAACCTCCTTCATTTCATAGAGGCCCAGAGAGAGGAGCCTCTCACCCGAGGTCACACAGCAGGTGAAGTAAAGTTAGGAGAAGGATTGTGGTACCTGACCCTGACTTTGGGGGCTTTCTAGAATATGAAGCCACAGTTTCTTCCTGTCCCTCTCTCCTCCACATCCCCGGTGACCTCCCCCAAGGACTGCCCAGCAGAAGCCAAGGGTATGACCACCTCTGTGAAAAATCTGTGGCCTGATAGAGAGGGTACGGTCACGGGAGATCTCTACTTTGATAAGAGAGGAGTGTCATAGTTTCCGAGAAGCCATGTCATTGAATTCCAGATGTCTGGAGCCAAAGATGAGGATGCAGATCAGCTTATTGGGGTGACCTCACACGGCAAAACAACCAACTTGAAACCAGGAGATCATCTAACTCAGTCTCCTCAACAAGTGAGGACACAGCCATCCCAGCTCTCCTTTTTGGGGGTGGGGAGAGCATCCGTGTATGTTGGGAGTTCTTACCTGGCAGTTTGTGACTCTGTGTTGGGGATCTCCCTTGACACCACACAGCAACACACGCAGGAGCTGAAACCCACACTTGTGGTCAGAACTCTCCAGCAAGTGGCCTCGACACTTTAATTTGATGGAAAATATTAGAATTCTCTGCAGACCCCGCCATTCCCCGATGCCTCACACCTGGCCCACTTTAAGCCCTGGCTGTACCCTTCAAACTGCAAACTCCACCCCAGCTGTCCACACTGAGGGGGCCTGAGAAAGAACAGGAAGTTACAAAACAAAGCTTGGACTAACTATAAGATATTAACAGGACCAACAGTTTCATACCACCCAAATCAGCTAAGCTTGTCCAGGACCCAGAGTGGAGGTCCCAAAAGTTGACTCTAAGAAACCAGTGTCTTCCAGGTAGGTCTCAAAAAGCAAGTTGGCTACCGTGAAGGCTTAGCGCCATCTGTCGGTCATTTAGGGAACTGCACTTCTGCCGAGCTAGCTTGGTAAATTTAACTGCCATCAGGGACCCCTAGTCTGGGGGCCCTTTAAAGGGGCTTTGGACACTGAGAAACCTTTGTGTGCTGGATTTTGCATATAATTCATGGGGCGATCCATCTTCACATTAAATTCTCCTCTGAGGCCCAGAGACTCCAGGCTGCTTTACTCGATGAATAGAGTCAGGTCATGCTATTCCTTATGGCCAGATTGCTCCTCTAAATGGTTCCTCTCTGATCTCTGTCAGAGTCTCACAAATTATTTCCGGTGTCTGGGGTAACATCTTCAGGGACTGTGGCACCCCCTCCTTCCCTAGGGACACTAGCTGTTCCTAATACTGGGTCCTGTCTGGCCTGCCAGCCTGCTGGCTCCAAGGCTGCTTTAGATGAAATGTTTCCCCTCTTATGAACCCTGAGCTGGAGGGAAAAACCAATCAGCCACCCACAGGCTGCTGCTTCTAGATGTCTCTGGAACTTTCTGGTTTGGGCCACTCTGTGTATAATGCCAGACAGCATTTCCAAGGCCCCCCATTTCTCCAACTGCAAAGGGGACTTACGGGCATGGAGTCTCACAGAATGTGCATGGGAATGACAACTCCCAGGCAAACATCCAGGGCTGAGCTCAGACGTCAGCTAACTTCATTGCTGAAACCAGTATCTCTCACCCAGAGAGAGAAGCAGAGTTGATTCGGGCACAGAGATGCTCTGATTGCCATGGCAACAGAGGGACAGCCCTGAGGCTGTCATCACCCCTGTAACTCAGGGGCATTCCTCAGAACTGAGGTATGAGGGAATATGGGTGTAGGTTAAAGAGGCCAAAAGAATTCAAGAACTTCATTACACGGGGCTGTGTATACAGTTGGTGTCTAATAAGGGAGTTGCCGTTGAATACGCAAACCCTGGCTAGATGAATGGTTGTCCCTTCATTCACATATTCAAACAAGTGTGAGTTTGGCTTTTGGTTGGCACTGGGTGGGATTCTCATACACAGCCCTGAGTGCCTGCTCCAGTGGGTGTGCGGTGAGCATTGTCAAGCGGTTCTCAGGGGATGGTGACCTAGCTGTCCAGCAGCAATCTTTGAGAACCACTGACTTGGACTGGCGAGTGGTAGTGGCTGTGAGCACCCACCCTTGTGAGCGTCTTTCCAGTCTAACACTGAATCTGTAAATATTCGTGAACGTACTGTGGATTAGCAGTGGGAGGGTAGCTTGGAGCAACGGCTTCACCGAAGAGGGAGCGTTTGTGCGACTACATCTCGGTACAGCCTGCGCAGTCAGGGAAGAGACGCGATCGTTTTATTAAACGCAGAATATGCTGGGACACCTCCTCTCCCACCACCTCACCGAAGTTAAGTCCCTTCAGTTGCAGTGAAAGAGGAATAATCAAATCCCATTGTATGGATGAGAACACTGAGGCTGCAAGTGTCAAAGGAAAAGCCCAGAACCTTGCAGCAGAAATGGAGCCCCCAGGTCTGTGCCTGAACAGACAGACACTGCGGGGTTGCCGTGGGCCTTCGGCGGCCGCTATCTGAGCTGTAGGCACTGCACAGCCTGGACACAGCTGCAAGCCAGCCAGCGGCGCTCTCCTCTCCCCTCCCGGGTCCTTCAAGTGTTTTCACTGATGGGTGAATTCAACAGATGCCTTTCGATCGCAGCCTATTAAATTAGCCCCTCTCTGCAGCCAAAAGAAGATAATTATGTTTTCATTAGCCCTGGGTAATGTATTAGCCCTCGGTGGCAGCCACATAGAGTAAGCAAACCAAGTCCCTCTTCCCTTGGCTTGCCTGGGCCAGCTCTTAGCAGAGGACCATGGGGGGATACTGAGGGGTGTGGATATAAACACTTTATCCACCCGCTGTCCATGCAGGGGTTTGGAGTGAGACCCCATGCCTGGAGCAGACGTCTGGATGTGTGTCAGCCGACTCAGTCCCTCTCAGACCAAGAAAGGCGACATCTTCGTCATCCACCCCTAAACGCCCGAGGCTACTTCTGGTAGAACCAAGCCACAGCACCCTCTAGGTCACCACATCCAAGGACCCTCCTCAGAGTCACCTAGCTGGTGACAGGATCCTCTGGTTTGTTTTCCTGCACTTCTTGGGAACGTTAGTTCTGCCCAACATCAGCCAGCACCAAGAGTCACTCCTCCCCCAACACTAAGATCCCAGCACAGTGACTGACTTCATTTCCCTCCCCCTTTCTCTACAAGAAGCCAAGCACTTTGGGGTCCTGGGGATGGAACCCAGGTTCTCATGCGCAATCAGGAGCACTACCTCTGAGCCATGCCCCCGCCCCAGCCTGGATCTGGGTTCTTGTATTTACTTTCCCATCCACTGCTTTGGGGGCTTGGAGAAGCTCTGTCTTCAGAGCATCTAATGCCCCCTCTGTCAGGCACGAGTGAGGAAAGGAAGCCACTTCTTGTCCTTTTGGTGATAATCCATGAGCCGTGTGTCTAAAGGACTTGGTTCAAAACCAGCAAAATGAGAAATGATACACACCTCCTCATGGTGGTAAGCTCCTCCGCTGGACTCTGGCTCTGTCATTGCAGCAGGGTCTCCAGAACCTCTTGGTCCTGGCTTGCCATCACTTGCACCAGGACACCTAGCAACAGTGACAGGATTGGGGGTAGTGGGTTTCTGCCTCCTCCCCCAGCGGGCCAACTCTTCTTCTTCAGGCACAGCCCAGCCTTGGCCCTGACCCCACATGACGCCGCTCTGCCTTCCCTACTGACCACCCTTTGGATGGGAGCTGGTCCACTCTGGACCTCTGCTGACCCCAGCTCCCATACACAGCAAGCTGGCACGAGCTTCTGGAGCAGGTGAACTGCCAGCCCAGTGAAGAGGCAGCCTCCCTTCCTGGCTTCCTGATTTTCCCCAGTTGCCATGGTAATTGAGGGAGCAGTGTTGAGACCCAACACCATGGAAGCCCAGTACTCAACTTTGAAAAGGATGAGGAGGAAGCTGGGCCCAGGATGGACAGAGCCCAGGCTGCAAGGACTCACTCCAACCTCTGCTTCTGGGACACTCATTTACCCGTTGACATATAGTCAATCCTTCTTGTCAGTAACACTATTTATTAATGGCTGGTCTTTTCAGAGCAGGTACTGTATGCCAGACGCTAAAATAAGGGCTTTGCTGCCATGGTTTGACTATACCAGCCTCACCACAGCCCAAGACCCACATCAGAGGGTCAGGAAGCAGACTTCAGAACTAGCACACCCTGTCAGGAAATGGCAGAGCCCTGGCAGGCCGATGGAATTTTTCAGGCCTTCCCTCGATACAGTCTTCACACCCCACAGCTTTTTCTTATGCTTCTCTCCCCTCCTCTTCCTGCACCCCTCCAGGTCATAGCCCCTTTCCTCAGGCTTGACATGTAACATTATCTGAAGACCATGTGTGAGCAACAAGGAGGGGTAGCTGGCTCTTGGTCTCAGTGCGATTATACTCCAAGTATGCAGTGTCTTCGCTGAGACTAAACGGGGAAGATCAAGCTAGCAGCCAGGTGTCTAGGTGTGTTTGGGTCTGAATCCTTCTTTCCTTCCTTGAGTGCAACCCCCCTACACACACACACACACACACACACACACACACACACACACACACACACACACTTCTCCCAAGAGTGTGTGAGCAGCAGCGACAGTTAAATGCAAAACCGCCTGTGCAATCTGCCCAGGGAAAGACAGCTTTAGAGACGGGTTTATATGGTTACCCATATGTTAGAGCCCCTAAGAAAGGAAGGGAAGAGTTCTCTGAGCCCACCCCTCCCCCAACCCAGCCCTTGGCCTCTCCTGGCATTGTTGTCTCCAGGCCATAGGAGAATAAGACCCCTGGGGGGTTTTCCACATCCCCCTCCCTAGATGCAATACCTGCACTCCGCTTTGGAAAACACCACAACCAGGCATCCTTTCCAGAACGTCTGTGCACCCAAGAACCAGGGCCAGAACCCAGGTGGTCTTCTGCTGGCTCTGTGAGGGACTTCTTGCCCTGCCCCGAGGGGCTGTGCTCTAACTATCCCGTTAAGGAATGTTTCACCACGTAGGACAAAGACAACCACCTGCCTCGGCTAGGTCCTTCCCTGTCCAAAACAGCCTTCCTCCTAGCTGTAGTCACTATCCAGCCCCCTTCGGACTCCCCAAAATCGTCATTGTGTGTATGTTGATTTTTTTCTGATAGAAAAAAATGGAAATTAGGTTACATAAAAGATGTATGCTTCCAAGCCCAGAGCGGCCCTTTTAATGAGGGTTGCGACGTCTCCCTCCCCACGCCCATAAACCAGCCGGTTGGACGTCACCACTAATTCGTTTCAGCGGTGATAGGATAAAGCAGGGACATTAAGAAATAAATTCCCCCTCACGACCCTCGCTGTGCTCGCTGCTCGGTCCCTGCATATTGATGCAGCTGCGGGCGCGAGCGACTACTTAGCACAGCGGCTAAGGCAGGGGCAGCTACGGCTTGGGTGAGCCGGGTTGCGTGTGGGGACACTGGCAGCCTCCAGTCCTGAACTTGGCTGGGCTAGGGCGGAGCGAGGCGGGAGCTAGGGGCCGGGAGGGGGCGGGGAGCGCTCGCTCAGGAAGCTCCTACCCCGAGGCGCTGCCGAAGCCTGGAGCATCCTGCCACTGAGCTGAGCGAAGCTCTGGATCTGCGCGCTTGACAGCCCCGGGAGAAGGAGGCGCGGGAGACAGGGTGATCAGCGAGATCCACAGCCCTAGAACTGCGCGGGCTCTGGCGGCGGCAGGTGAGTTCTCTGCCCCGGACCCAGTGTATCCCACATACCCTCTCCCAGACCAGTGCTCTAGCTCTGTGTGTGTCCCAACTTGGCTCTCCTTGGCGGCCTGGCTCTCTTGATAAAGGGGCAGACCCGAATCCCCGGACTGTGAGCTTCTGGGAAGATGAGTCCTGCCACCTCGTTCCAACTTTACAAGGGCAGAGGACCCTCCCAACCCCATTTCCCGGATATCCCCAACCTCCGTGTCACAATGGCAGGGATTCACGACCCTAGGTGTGCATGTAACCTGAGGCTGGGGATACATGACCCTAGGGACCTTGGCACCTGCGGGGCCTCAACTTTAAGCTACCTCTTCCTCTGGGAGACCCTCTCCTCCTCTATTCTGCCACCACCCTCCTCAAACCCTGTGACCCTGTTGGTGACTCTGGCATGGCCAGAGGCTGACAGGGCTGCAAGGGTGGCTTTCTAGAGTGCTGTTCCTTGACTTTCCAACTTTGCCCCATCAGCCTGGCGCTCCTGCAGACTGGCACAATCCAGTAAGGAAGCTCTCACTCCTCCAACCTGGAAAGTTGTGCCTTTCCTGCCAAGGAGACTGTTGAGAGCGCCTGGTGGTTCCCGGAGCAGAATGAAGGCACTCTGTGGGTCCCTGCTATGCACAGCTTTACTAAGTGGTCCGAGAGTGAGACAGGGCTCCCAGGAGATCAGGCTTCCCTGGTCACTCAGCACTTGGGTCTTAGAGTCTAGCACAGGACTCTTGGGTTGTGCCCTAAAGAACAGGAAGTAAGAGGCTCACCTCCATCCTCAGGGAAAGGTGGTCTCAGCACTTGCAGCTGTCCGTACACTGGGGACATGGCTGTCTGGAGCAAGGAAGGTTTGCACGGGTAGTACACCCAGGGCAGAGACTTAGAGGTACTCCCCTGGGGTTCTAATCCTAAAGCTACCATTTCAGGTGAGTCCCTTCCCCTCTCCAAGACTATTTTTCTCATGTGTAAAATAGAGACGTAGCCCTTTCCTGGAGATCTGTTGGCAAACCTTTAAAACATCGTAAATGTCGCAGTGAAACTGAGGGTAGGTGATCAGTGTGGGAAATATTGCTGGTTCAGTCTGATGCAGCTGGGACAGAGCCTGGGGCCTCTGCATCTTGTGATTTACCATAGACCAAACCGAGGGTCAGGAGGGTGATGTAGGCTGTGCCCACCTCCATCTCCCAAGCAGCCCCTGGGGAGATGTATCCCATTTTGCGTCAGATGAAACTCTTTAAAAACATTGTCCGACTCATGGGGAACCCCAAACCTCACTTCACACACATACATATTCACAAATTGAGAAGGGAGCTCTAGAAGCACCCCATGGAGGGAAAACCCCAAAGGTGAGCTGGTAGGTGTGATATGCAGGCAAGCTGGAGCACCCAAGGAGTGTCTGCCCCCAATAGTGGGGAAGACAGAAAGGAGTTGGCCCTTCAGACCACTCTCTAAAACAGGTGTAGGGAAAAGTACCCCCTTGTCCAGCCCCACCCAAACTGGGATGAGCAAATAGCAGGTTGCAGGGGGCATTAACAGCTTTCTGGAGAATTGATTTTCTTGGTTGGATTTTTGCTCTTGTTTTTAGTGGGGTTTGTTTTGGAGTTTGTTTTTTAAGCTTGGGGTGTATGGCAGAAAGGAGTAGAGATCATGCCCACTCTTTATCCTTGCAAGCCACAGCAGACAGGTTTGAGGATTCTTCACAGGTTTCCAAAGGGAAGCCCTTTTCCCACGATTGCCAATGCCACCACCCTAGTCCAGATTCCAGAAGAAACTGAGGGACATGCTGTCTCTTTGCATATGCTGAAAGCTACTACCGCATATAGGATGTGTCTGTAATATCTAGAACAGCTACCTGAACCTCACTTTCCAGATATGAAAACTGAGATAGGGCCAACCAAGCTAGCTGGCCATAGTCAAGCAAGAGACCTCCATCCTGGTTTGTGGCTTCCTAAATAGGGGGAGGGGGGATTGCATGCATAGTCAACTGATCTGTGCCCCCACTTTTGTGTACGTGGCCCCACTTCCAGATGCATCTACACAACCAGGCTACCCCCTCAAAAGACTTCATAAAGTCTGGGAACCCCTCCCCCAATACCCAGAACATGCAGGGAAAGCTCAAGCAGCATAGTAGAGACCTGTTGAAGATTTTTGCCTGAAGCTAAGTTTGCTCCATGGCTGTGTAACCTTCCATTTGGTCACTTAACATCTCTGAGCTTCTGTTATCTGTTAAATGAGAGAATCACTCCTACAAGAAACCATCTTGATGATATTGTGTTGTCTGTAACAGGCTTTCTGAAAACACCCACAGTGTGTTAAAGTTGTTGGGGTTTTTGTTTGTTTTGTTTTTAAATAAAAGGGAATTAACCCAGGTTGAGAGGTCTGCTCTGGAGTAAACATGGGGTATAGAATCTCTTCCGGCTGCTTGTTCATTTTTCCCAAACGGCCGATGCCAGCCCCTAAGGGCTTTATCTCTGAGGAGCAGCCCTGGAGGAAAGCTGAGAGCCTGGGGAGTGCTCTAAGGCAGAAAGTCCCCAAAGGGTCTCCACCACAAGCAGCAAGGAGCTGTCCAGGGTGCTGGGGGAAAAGTGTTCCAGCGCTCACAGAGATGACTGGGGGAAGGGGGTCAGCTTTGCCTATGTTTGTAAGCATGAAGACATTTGTTCCATATTTGTGTGTGTGTGTGTGTGTCTGTGTCCCTAGGTGTCTCATGACAGCTCTTGGCTGTCAGGTTTCCGGTAGATCTCGGCAGGGGTGGGTGTGCTTCGGAATGCAGTTAAGAACCACAGGCAAGAAGTGTGCTCACCAGAGAAGCTGGTGTACTCAGAGGTTGAATTTGGCAACTCAAGAGCAATTTTTACACAGGCTGTTTCCATGAAGGGGCACTCTTTCCCACCCCAAAACAGTGTGGGACTGGGTGGTTAATCAGCTGCAGACGGTATAGACTCGGCTTTTTGTCTCCTGGCCTTAAGATATCTTCCAATCGGGTGAGTGTCAAATGCCTGCCCAGCCGACCAGCAACATCAGAGCCACAAGCTGGAAGCAGAGATGTCAGGACCCCTCTGCAGAGTCCTTGTCTCCTGCAGGAGACGTGAAGTAACTGCATTTAGATAGAGCCTTTTCTAGAAGATTCCAAGGCCCTTGGTTCCTGATGTCATTGTGAAGGAGGGAAGCTAAGGACAAGGGAAGGCTTGTGACTTGTCAAAGTCACATAGCCCTTCTCTGACAAAGTAGGGGCTGAGCCTCATGTCTTGGCATTTTGTCTAAAACTTATAGATGATATTTTATGCTGTCTTCTCAGAAGAGAGGCCCCAGAGTCAGACATGAATGGTGCAGGGTTTCTTCTCTTCTGATCATCCCTGTAAGTTAGGAAGCTGTTGGGGGTTCCTCCTACCTCAGCCTCACTAGACATCAGCCCTGAGTTCCAATCCAGCACTAAGCCTTAGTCCACTGGTTAATCCTTTCAGGGGGAAAGTTCCTCTTTAAAGTGACCCATCAGGAATAACTTCAGAACCAAGCAAGCAGGCTCCTGCTGAACTGTCACTGGTCTCACCAAAGCCCTTGCTTTGGTGCTCAGCCCTGGCCCCGCCTTGGCAAATCTTCAGTGCATCGGTGGACCTCAGGCTTCTGAGCCTGGAAAGGAGGAAGGCTACTTAACTTGCCATGCTGGGAGCTGTTCAACACAAATAACCCATCCACAGAAAATGTCACTGAGTCCCCAGAGCAAGCATTAGCAGGGCTCTGTGGGTACACATCTTACCACATCTGTATTCAATGATAAATGACAAGAATTAGGGCAGTTACTATGGGTGGCCCCACAACATACATGCTCATTTGTCAGATGTGACATTGTGTGTGTTAAGGCTGCAGGTCCATAGGCAGGTACATGATACAAGTGGAATGACCACCCTGAAGTTGGCTGGATCAGGCAGTGGGTCATCTAGCAAGCCCTGTGCCAAGTGTGACATTTCTTTAGGAGTGATGGGAGGTACTTTTTACTGCTGCCATGGTCCATGGTGGTGTGGCTGGGGGCATCGGGGGAGATGTCTCAGAGGCAGGGTTATCAGAGATGGTACCCCAATTTGCACTAATCTCTTTGGCAACAGGGCATCTTCTGCTATAAGCTGGCCACAGTCAAATCACAAGGCAAAGCATGACAGAGACTCCATAGGGGCTTCATTATGGAATGCATCCAGGGATTCAGTGACTTGGAGGTGAATGAGTTGAGCTCCCCAACCCTTGGCATGTATTCAATGAAATCATAAGTACTGTGTGAGATGTCAGGAGGAGTCAGTGGGGCAGCATTGTGAAAGGGGGCAGAATCCAGTAACCAAAGCAAGAGGAAGAATCCTGAGAGCAAGAGACCCCTTCCATTGGTCAGTTATTTGGTCTAAGCCAACCTCCATTTTCTGCCTGTGAAATGGAGACCTAGGAATCCATGGCGGATCTACCCAGATGCCTATTGAGATACTGTGGCTGATATACAGTTGTGTCTTGTCAGTTTGGTTTTGGATGGGTTGGGAAGGCTTTTGTTACAGACTCTTATTTTAGGCTCTTGTTACAGTTGATTTGGCTTATGGATCTAGATCATCTCAGGACCAGCACCTATGGTCCATGCCACTTGACTGACCTCAAAGGTGTTTGGGCTGCAAGCCCGAGGCTAGCAGCCCTCAGAGCCTCATTAGCATCAGTGTTCTCTTCCTCACCTGAGACAAACATTCCTCAGGCACAATCCCTTAGTTATGCGCAAAGGGAGAGTTCCCTGTTCAAATGGAAGTCAGAAGCCCTTTGCTAGGGACATGGTTTCTGTGTGCAGCAGGGAGGTGCAAGCTGTCTCACACTGTCCCTGGTACCACCTTGTCTCTTTGGTGGTTTTCCAGGAAGGGTGGTCCTAAGTCTGGAGC
>JAQHUG010000208.1:2642552-2716448 GCA_028555095.1 Dicrostonyx torquatus
CTGAGTCTGGAGCATCATACTGGGTGGTTCTGAGTCTGGAGTATCATAGTGTGCTTCTGGAGTTTGTGACAGAAGTCCCTGGAACAAATTCTCCAGGCTTGATGAGGGTGCCCCAAAGTTTTATCAGCTTCTGCCAGAAACATTGACCCAACATCTCAACATTAAATAACTCTCAGAAACGGCTTCTTTTTGTTATTATTTTTATTAAAACCTTGCAGTCGAGTTGAAAACAAGGTGGGGTTTTCCGGAACCTATTTTTGATTAAACATGAAGAAAGGAGCTTGTGTGGGATCAAAAACTTGTTCAGCCTCAGACAGCAGCAGCCGTCACTTCTCAGCTTAAGGATTTGATTTTTTTTGTTATAAACGAGGGTTAGGTGTGTTGCCTTAAGGGACAAACCTTGAACTTCTAACTCCAGTGAGACTTCCTAAAAGAGAGGGTGGCATCAGGGAAAGGGTAAGATGGTCCCTGCCTCTAAGACAATGGTTCTCAACCTATGGGTCGAGACCCCCACTGGGGTCACATATTGGATATTTTTAATTACAGTTATAAAGTAGCAACAAAAGAATTTCATGGCTGGGGGGGGTCACCATAACATGAGGAACTGTATGCAAGAGTCACAGCATTAGGAAGGTTTAGAACCATTGCTCTAATATGCTCACAGCATCTAAAGGGTGTCCAGTTGCCAGTATCTAGATGTAAGACTTGGGGTGTGTGTTCCATTTAGCTATAAAAATACCATGTGGATCTAGTCAGGCTGCCTTCCATCCTGGAATTTTAAATACAAAAAAAAAAAAGTGTAGATAGGTTTTAGTAGCACCTGACATCTTCTGGGTTCTTTTGTCTCTCCGATGTTTGACACTGTAGCCCTGAAATATTCCACAAGTGAAATGAAATCCAAGTACACACACCAGCGTTCAGGTAGCCGACAGAGTCAAGAGCCTCTCATTTCCCCTCCTGTGACGCAGTCTCCTAGATGAGACCGCTTTGTTTCCTTACAAAGCATGACAGAGGTTTGTTCACTAGACTGGATAGGTCTCCTAGCTGGATGGGGGGGCATTATTATCTTGGGAGGATTATCTAGGTGCTTTTATTATTTTTTATTACCTTTTTACCAGACACTTGGAACTCTGGTGTGGGAAGAAATGCAGTCTAAGTAGAAAGGAAAAACAGACAGGGTCGATGAGATAGCTGAGCAGATAGGGAGGTTTGACACCAAGTCTAAGGACCAGAGTTCAGTCCCCAGAACCCCCAGACTGACCTTCCCAAAGGGTAACTTTTCCTTCTGAGGTCCCACAGTTAGTGCCTTGTCCTGGATTCTAGAAATAGGAAACCTCAGGGAATGAAAGATAAGGAAGGGTTGTGATAACACTGGGTAGAAGAATACACGGAATTGGGTGTGGTTTTTCTTTTTTTTTTCCGAGATGGGTGTGGTCAGGCTAAATTTCTAGTCTAAACCAAAGGTACCGTCAAAGAGGTGTGTCCTGGACTTGGCCTTGGACACCACTCCCATAGCTGGGAGGTAAGTCAGCAGCTTTTCTCTCTAGTCGTGAAACTCTAGCTTCCTGCACAGACTGGCATTAAAATTAAAAAACAAACAAACAAAACAAAAACTTCGTTGAGTATTAAGTGAAATTTCTAAGAACAAAGACATTATATTTAAGAATTTAGGGCTGAAATTTTAGTGTGACGCCTTGTACCTGAAAGCCTAGCTCAGGAGCCTGAGGCAGAAGGATTGTTCCAAGTCTGAAGCCAGAACTACTGAGGGAGAGCCTGTCCAAAAACAAAAACATAATAAGTAATGTTATACTAATGATTGTTAATATATTATGTTCATACAATGTTAAAATTATTTTTATTATGGTCATTACTCAAGGCTGAAACACTATGATGTCTCCAATTTATTTTAAGATGATTCATTTTAAGGATAAAGACCAGGGTCGGGCTCAGTGGAAGAGCACTTGCCAACCATAGGCAAGGCCTGGGTTTCAGATAAGTAAGTTAAGACAAACAGGTAGATGAACAGATGGGTAAATGACAATTGGATACATAAGTAGCTTGCAGGTAGCCGAGGAAACGCATAGTGATGGGGGCAGATGAGCCAAGACAGGAACGTAAGCAGCTACGGGATCCGATGGAACTTGGAGGTTGCTGTTGTCTTGCTCGCTTAAGGTTTCTGTGTGTAAATCCTTCCTAGCGGGCCATCCATGCTCACCTAAAATTCCAACACTCAGGAGGCTAAGCAGGAGAAGTTCAACACTAGCCTTGGCTAAAACAGCAAGGCCTTGTTTGTTGTGTTTCATCAAACACACAAGTGTGCACATGTGTGTGTGTGTGTGTATGCGTGCTGTGTGTATGATTTCCTAATTAAAAAGCTGGGAGGTGTAATTTCAGTGAAACTTCTCTCCTCATCCAATTTCCTGATCTCTTAGAAGAATAATATTCATAGCGCAGGCTACATGAGACCCTCTCTAAAATACAAATAAATAATGAGAATTTCGTCTTTCCTATTTCCCACCATCTCTTCACATATACAGACATGCATCACTCCTGAACGCCCACTCTCTTCCCGCCTTCTCTTTCCCCCTCTTTTCCTGGAAAACTCATCCCCCACTCCCCCTCTAAGTTTAGTAGAGAGTCATTGTTTTTCTAGGGAGCCTTTCTTTACACGTGTCCTTGGGTTTTTTAATTAAGACTGAGGGTCTTTCTAAAGGCTGGTTACAGCGTCGCTCCCGGCTCTGTAAGTCCCTACCTGGCCTTTTTTCTCCAGGTTCATCATCTCGTAGGCACCGAGCAGCTAGTGGGCAAGTTTCTCTCTGCCAGAGCAGATGCTGCGCTGGGCCTCCTGGTGAGCATGCAGGAAAGGTGCAGTGGACCTGTGGTTCCCTCCTGGAGCTGCTTCCTAAGTTGCCCTCTCCCAGGCCAGCGTGCCATCCTGGCCATATCCGCAAGCTCTGTTTTTGCTTCCAGCTCTGTGGAGTTGTTCATAGAACAACTATGACCTCTCCCCACCCCCAGTGACCTCTTTCCTCTGTGTGAAGGACCAAGACTGGAATCTGTTCTGCTCTGGGGACAGTCAGGAATTGAGGTGACATCAAAGAGAAAAAAGCCTCATTGAAAATAAAGATGCTATGATAGGAAAGACTTGGTCAGAGAATCATTAGATAGGGCAGGTACCTAGCAAGAGTCCTGGATGGTAGGGAGCTGACCTAGTAAGATTCCAGTGTAGGATGCATACAGATGGTGGTGGATTCCAACCAGGGCGTGGAAAGTTAGGGGAAGCCTCAGCCAGAAGCATGAGATGGACAGGGGCTGAGCCCCATCAGATATTTTGACCATGAGATACTTTGGTCTTCCAAGGGACCCTAATACCCAGCCACTTCTTGGCTCTTAAGGAGTTCCAAGAGGTGACTCCACTATTTCCTTCGAAAACTCCTACTTTATAAAGACTTAAAACCTAAATTGGGTCTTCCCTCCAAAGCCCTGGCAGGAAACAGAGATGTGAGGGAGGCTGTGCGGTGGCCAACGATGACCAAGAACTCAGATGCCACCTGTGCCACCACCCAACCAACCTGTGTTCGACAGCTGCAATTGTCTAAGGCTGGGCTGCAAATTTCCAGCTTCTTTCTACCTACGTGTTTCTTGACTATCTTCAGTTAGTCCAAAGAGTTACAATCACTTCACCTCCCCTCCTAGGGAACCCTCCCCTGCCTCTTAAGATGAAGAACAGGGTGTTTGAAGAAATCTAAGCATGAAAGGAGCACAAGAAAGCCCAATATTTCCATAAATCTTATGTAAAACCTCTTTTTTTTTAAATGGAAGGAGAACTTAACATCGTAAACCTCACACAGCTCATCTACATATCTGTGGGCCATTATACATAGACTTTGGTCACAGCCTTTTTTTTTTTTTGAAAACCTTCATATCCTAGATGAGAAATGCTTTTGTTTGGAATGGGGCATAGATTGAGCT
Source organism: Dicrostonyx torquatus (assembly GCA_028555095.1). Taxonomy (NCBI): domain Eukaryota; kingdom Metazoa; phylum Chordata; class Mammalia; order Rodentia; family Cricetidae; genus Dicrostonyx; species Dicrostonyx torquatus. The sequence goes on from JAQHUG010000208.1 coordinate 2,646,525, forward strand.
GAAATTGGAGTTTCATTTGAAACTGTCATCTTTGTAAGTCACAGAATTGCCCAATGGTGACAATTTTGTGTGGTGCAACCTAACATTTTCACAGTTGCTGCCTGGAAGTCTTCATCTTGAGGCTTTGAGGAACTGACTGCCCCGAAGTGCCCCGGGCATTCAGAGGTTAACTAGGACTCTGTGTCTCAAGTGCTCTGGTGGCCCTGTGCACATGAATCTGAGGCTCTTGAAGTGAGTCTGGGTGGCGCTTGGGGGTTTGTGTCTCTGATGGTGATGCTGACCTGTGGACCAGACTTTGGGGAGCAGGACATTAGATGACATCCATCCCTGGTGATTTCACAGAGACCCCTCTTTTTTCTTTTCCTTTTTCTTTTTTTCTTTTTTTTTTGGGGGGGGTGGGTTTCAAGACAGGGTTTCTCTGTAGCTTTGGAGCCTGTCCTGGAACTTGCTCTTGTAGACCAGGATGGTCTCGAACTCACAGAGATCCGCCTGCCTCTACCTCCCGAGTGCTGGGATTAAAGGCGTGTGCCACCACCGCCCGGCGTCCTTTTTCTTTTAAACATGTTTCTTTATTGATTCTTTGGAAATTTCACATCATGCACCCACTCACTTCCCAGTCTCTCCATATCCATCACTTACTGCTATAGTATGCCCCCCAAATTAGTTAAAAATGAAACAACCAAACACCCACCTTGCTCCTCCATCTTTCCAACACTTCTTCATTCATTTTCTTAGCATGGGGAATGTCATGCAGTGTACCCCTTTTGTCCAGTCAGTCCCACCGTAAAATGTTCATTCAGTGAGTCACTGATCTGGTTCAAGGCCTCTGGTTTCTGGGATACCAACATCTCTGGGCTGAGAGCTCATCGAAATTCTTCTTGACTATCCAACCGTTGCCCTGAGTCAGGGAGATTCTGCAGTAATCATTCTGTAGGACCAGTCCCTTTGACCCTGTTAAGGTCAAAGATGGGGCAACTGTTAGGATGGGCCAACTCAAGGCCCAGAGTGTGGGTCTGGATGGTAGTCCAGCTGGTTAGTCTGGGTCATTGTGACCACCCCTTCAGGTGAGGAGCAGGGCCAACTCTCCCCCATCCATGATTTGGGGTGAGGCCATCTCTCCCAAATGTTCGGGTAAGCTCTCCCATGGGGACAGTGGCAGTGCCAGCTCTCCTATTATAGTGTCCCAGTGACAGGCAGGGCCAACTATCCCAGAGACCCTTCTTTTCCAGCTCTCCTTTTTCTGAATCTGTGATTGGTTTCCCAAGCCAGTAAAGTCCAGCTGACCCTTCCCACTGGTGGGTGACCTCTCGTCCCTGTAGCTGCTGGAGGGAAGGGAAAGGATTTTGGCCTCATCTCTCCTTTGTGGCAAATTTCTGCTGGAACTGCCAGCCACTGAACATCCTGGGCTCTCCAGTCCTCCGCAATCCTCACTGGTACGGCTCTGTTAACTGTTGTCGATTTTAAGGCTCAGTTCCTGGGCTGTTGAGCACCTAAGCTGTACTGAGCCCCATGCATTTCCGTGAGGGTGAAACAGACCCAAGAAACATGACCTCTGTCTGCAAGCAGCATCCAAGCTCATGGCTCATTTGGTTGTTCAGGTGTTTGGGTTCTGTTGTGGGTGGGAAAGTAATTACTCAATAAAAACAGTTGATGAGAAAATTATAACAGGGTTTTCTGGGACCACGAGCCTCATGTTAATTTTATTGTTTTAATTAAAAATACTATATTATGCTTTATCATTCCCTCACAACATTGACATATAGCCTTCTTGCATAATCATGAAATTGACCTTTGAAACATTTACTTTCTGAAGTGGCTAGAATCCATCTACCTGGGCAGCACCTGTGAATTCTTCCACACCCTGTTCTCCATCTTAAAACACAGTTAGCACTTGAAGGTTGTTCACTAGGAAGGGAAGGGAATCAATTGTAACCATTTGGGCTCATTTAGAATAGTCAGGAAGCACCTAGATGGGAAGAGTCCAAAAGTCTGCAGCCCACTTTCTGAGATCATGGGGAGATAAGGAACCGAGCAAGAGTCCGGGTGAGTGTGAGGGGCCTGAATTTGAACCTAGCTCTGAAAGTCTAAGAAACTCTCTGAAGTCTCTCTAGCTGTGATCTTGAACTCACCTGTCCGTCTGACCCACTCACTTCTCCCCCTGAATTTTTGTTGTTACCTGGAGCATGTGGAAAACTGTTGTGCGCAGACTCTTTCCCCAAGTGAACTCATAGGCACTTGACTCCGGCGTTCTGAAGTCCCTGAGCCCTAAGGACATCCTCAGACTCCACGACAGGACTGAAGTGAAAGGCCCAGAGTCCCTCTCACCTTCCAGTCCCTGGAGCTGCGACACAGTCTCCTCTCTGGTCAGGCTTCTTACGTCGCCAGCATGCAGTGCTACCTGGAAAGAGACTAGAGAGCAGAGACTACAAATTTAGACATACTCAGCTTGTGCCCCCAGCCGACTCCAGGGATTTCACCGCCTTCATTAGCGTCTCTGCATCTTGTTTCCGTCTATGAAGAGGAGATAAACAATATCGTGTCTTTCAGGGTGTTTTTTTAAGTTCAATTGGAAAGATCCTGCGAGAGCTAGAGATGGAGATCAGCTGGTAGAGTTCTTGCCTAGCAAGAAGCCTTTACTTTGATCCCCAGAACACAAATCAGGCTTGATTGCTTATGTCTATAATCCCAGCACTTGGAAGACAGAGGCAAGAGGATCAGAAGTTCAAGGTCATCCTTAGCTACACAGTGAATTCAAGGCCAGTTTTGCATACATGAGACCCCCTCTCATTAATTAAAATTAAGACTCTCTATATGAAAAATGTTCAGACTAATGAAGGCAAAACATTTGGAATTGGGGTAGAATTCATTCATAATACTACTAACTTCACATGTTTAAACCTAAATAATATTTAGTAGAAAATATTTCTGAAAGTTGAACATGTATTCAGAAATAATGCTTCCAGGCCGCTATCTTCTAAGAAGAGAGCGAACTGTGTTATTCTTCAATTAAAAGTGGATTCATTCTGTCTGCGAGCCGTACGACCAGCAGGTGCACGTTGGGCCCGTGCCTGCCTTTGGGACTAGTTTCTCCTGTCCAGGGCCCTTGTCCCTACATCCATGCTGCTATTTGGGAGCCTTAAGCATTCACTCAGATTTGACCCTGCTTAATTTATTGTTATCATGGACATAGCTGCCTTTGATAGGAACATTTCCTCCTCTGTTGCTGTATTTTCTGTTTAGCAGATTCTCCGTTTGCTAAGATTCTTCTGTAACTAATTCAGGATCCTATGACTACAGCGATGTGTTTACAGGCATCATTGAAGTAAACGATAATTCCAACAGTGCCTTAAAATATAAGTTTTTGCCTTGTCTCCTTCTAAGAGCCCATTTCCCCACATCTGGGCCTAGCTTCTCTCCCCCAGAAGTGTGTGTGTCGGGGTGGGGGAGAGTTTACTGAGTCTTTAGTTAACACTTAGCTACAATTTGGGGCATGCCGTTCTCAATATTCCCTCCGAGAGAAGGACGCAACGGTGTCATCACAGCTGACATGATGGTTTGCAAAGTGTCCTCTACAGTATCTACATGCCTGAATCTTGACAAGATTCTCAGAAACTACTTCTGACTACCTTTTCCATTTCTCTGGAAGATTGAGTCAGGTTGTTAGATAACAGGCAGAACATCAATCCACCACGCAGGGACCATGCCAGAGAAAGAACAAATCAAGTGTATTTTTTGTCATCCCCGTATGCTCTCAGAATAGTGGGAGTCAAAGAGCACAGAATGTTGACTCCTGCGATCGCGCAGACCGCAGTCAAACTGTGCATCATCGGGACTTGAAAACCACAATCCCACAAACGCCCTTCGCGCGTTGTTATGATTTCCTCCCATCACACAAGTCTGTAGTCTTCCAGGAAATGATTTCCTACCCCACCTGTGGGGGAGCTGAGCCAAGAAATCTCTGAGGTCACCACCCTCTCCCTCCACCCTGGGTCCATCAGTCACCACATCCCCAGAACCCACTTCCTTTCTCTGCCCTGCTCCCTCACAGTCACCACCAAGAGCCTACCACATGGTACCTAGAACCTGCCTGGGCTTCTGTGGCTGCCTGGAATTCCCTCCCATCGTTACAGAATCAGAGCCTGACCACAGCCCAAGTCTTACCATCACTATCAAAGGAGAGTCCAAAGGGCATTTTTAATCATTGTACAAAGTGCTAGGCTTGGATATAATGTTTCCCTGTGTGTATGCAATGTGTTTTGCTTATAGCCACCCCACATCTCCTCTCTCTTCTGCTGATATCCTCCTCCCGCAAAAGAGTCCCTTTTCTACATTGACATCCTAAAGATTTCTTAATCTAGATTTCACATAAGAAGAAAATTTGTCTTTCTAAGTCTGACTTATTTCATTTAATAGCTCTATCCATCTCACTGGGAAAAAATGGCGTCATTTTATTCTTTACAACTGAGAAAATCTCCATCTCACACACACATACCCCACGTTTTCTTTAATCCACTCATCTCTTGATGGCCATCTATACTGGCTCTATTCCCTGGCTCTTGTAAATAATTCTCAGTCACTGAGTTCCGTATGTCTTGACAACTAGCCTAAAGTGCCTCTAAAGGTAACCACTAGGAGTGGCACACCAAAGTCCTAGATGATCCCTAGAGCACACACCCACTTAATCGCCTCCTGTGGTTCATTGGCGGAAGCCCTCAACATCCCTGCCTCACAGATGAGGAATCTGAAGCTAGCAGAAAGTGGACCTAAATCTCAAGTCTTTGTCTTTCTGGCTGCAGATTCATGCTGTGACCTCTCCCCAGTGAAGGGGCAGGCCCAGTGGGGGTGAGAGATGAGCCAAAGGCAATAGAAAAGCCTCTGCTCTGAACTCTGGAACTTTCTGTCATCATGATGGATGGAGTAACATACAGGTGACAAAGCTAGCTCTGGTAATTGAGTTTGTGAAGCCAAGCCAAGGCGAAAGATCTGTGAGTCCCCTCATCTCTTTCAGCATGGGGACAGAGCCCTATAGCTCTCCCAGCATGGTACCCGGTGACATCTCCATGCCTTCCTCACAGTTCTGGCTTACTACCAAGCTCTGAGACCTGAGTGTCTCTGCCTGTGTCTCTCAGGCTCAACATCCCAGCATCATCCATTCTGCTCTTTCTACATTCCAAAGAGGAGCTGGTGATGTGGGGACAAATACTCACTCTCCCGGGAACCAGGATCAGTTCCTATATACACAGTGCAAAGTGCCCTGAACAACATGTGTTTACCAGATACCAAAGACACTCAGTAGAAAGATGAATGTCCAAGAGTAAGAATCGGCTCCATGGAGCACAAGGGTCCTTTCCTTGGCTGTGTTCCCTAGTCTATTGAATATCTAAAAACAACAACAAAAGGAAACCTAGACCCTAATAACTCCTCTCACTCCATCCACACGGGTGCCAGCACTGCCATCATCTCTGTCTGACAGACGGTGACACTGACTCGGGCTCAGGACCTTTCCCACCATCACAAAGCCAAGTAGGGACATCCTGGCATCAAAGACCTTGTCCTTTTTAAAAAGTTTAAAAGTTTAAAAGTTCCCTTTTTAAAAAATTTTTATTGTTAAAAGAAAAATTTACATTTACTCCCCTTGTCCCGGGCCCTCCTGCTCCCCCCCACCCCATCGCCCTCCCCCTACTTCCCTGATATGGGGCAGGATACCCTGCCCTGTGGAAAGCCCAAGGCCCTCCCCCCTCCATCTCGGCCTAAGAAGGTGTGCATCCATATAGAATAGGTTCCCAAAAGGCCAATATATGCAGAAGAGATAGGTCCCTGTGCCAATATCCTTGGCTTATCTGTCAGTCCCCATTGGCAGCCACATTCAGAGAGTCCAGTTTGGTCATATGCTCCTTCAGTCCTGGTCCAGCTGGATTTGATAAGCTCCCAATAGATCAAGCGCACTGTCTCAGTTGGTGGGCCAGTCCCTCAAGGTCCTGACTTCCTTGCTCATCTTCTCCCTCCTTCTGCTCTTCCACTGGGCCTTGGTAACTCAGTCCCTTCCTCTGATGTGAATGTGGGACTCTGACTCTATCTCCATCCATCATGCGAAATTTCTATGGTGATGATTAAAGTTCCCTTTTTTACATCCAAATCCCACCCCTTTCTGAGAAGTTGCTACTGATGCCAAGGGCCTGGATTTGTATCCAGAAATGCTTGGTTTCTCCAAGTTCACATGGAAATAAGGACAGGCAAATCAGATATATAAGTAAATATAGCCCTTTGTTAGTATGGTCTACATTAAACGTAGTAACATATCTTTCTTGTTCTTTTTATTTATTTTCAAGATGGGCTTTCTCTTTGTAGCCCTGGCTGTACTGAAACTCACTCTATAGACCAGGCTGGCCTTGAACTCACCAAATATATACACAGTATATTTTGACTGGGCTCATCCTAACTCCTCCCAGATCCCCCCCACCTCCCTAACCACGCCCAATCCCCCACTCCCGCTCACTCTCTCATAACTCATCAGCTCTGACTTGTGCTACCCACAGACTCCTGGATGTTGGGCTGTGCCCTGGAACATGGTCAGGAGCCACATCCTTAAAGAGAACTGGCTCTTTCTCACCCAGAAGCCATGAACTGTCAGGAGCGGCTTGGTTTGGGGTGGGTCTCCGAAACCCCTCCCAATTCCATGCTGTAAGATGCCTTGTGCAGGCACAGTTCCACGCTGACTGGCTTGATCTAGTACAGACAGCCAAGGGTTTGTGGGTGTCTCCAAGGGTTTGTGCCAATTCTCCCCAACCTCTGGTTCTTAAACCCTTCCAGTCCTCTTCCGTGATGTCTCCTGGGCCTTGGCAGGGGTGGGGAGTGACCTAGATGTCCCATTTGTGACTGAGCACTCAACTGACCCTCTGAATTTCTGCACTTCCCACACCCACTGCACAAAGAAACTTGTCTGATGAGGTCAGAGAGCTGTGCACGTCTACCTGTGTATGTGTGCGTCTATTGGTGTTCTCTATGATTTATGTGAAGGAGAAAGTCCAAATTCGCAATAGCTACACCCAAGGCACATTTTAAAGAGGCTGTCCCAAACAACAGTGTAAGAGAGGGTCCATCCCCCAACCCGGATCCTCCGACCACAGGGATCAAGATTCTACAAGTCCTCCTCCACCCTGACTCTGAGCTCAAACTTATCCTGCCCAGCTGTGGATTCAGTCTGAGAGAGCCCAAGACATCCTCAGGAGGCTGCAGGTGCAAAGGGGTGCGGGGAGGGAGTTCCATGGTTGCCTGGGGGTCCACTATAGGACACAGAGCAAATCTCTGGGATCCCCAAGGCAGAGGATGCCAGCACACCCTGCTGACTTGTGGGGGCGAGGCAGGCTTGGGGCTCTGGCTTGCTGGCATGGGAGAGATGGCTTCAATTTGGATCTTAGAGGGCTGCAAATTAGAGACTGTGGAAGTTGGTTGTTGGGTTACTGTTTAAAGGGGCACGACTTGGTGTCTTTTGTTCAAAGGTGGGGGGATGGCTGTGTCTTGTGCTTTGTAAGACTTTGGGAACATGCAATCTGTTTTTAAATAAGACTGGAGAGAGCCTCTTTGGCTCCGAGAGCGACCTTGTGGCTGTGCAAACTGCAAACAGTAGTAAGTTCACCGACCCCGGTTCTGTGTTCTTTAATCCTGTTCATTTACAGTATAAATACAGCTGTCATTAGAACCTAAGTGATCTGACATTCCAGCATGAGGAAAGGTGTTTTGTAAAGGGCGTGGCCACCGACCTCTGACTTACAGGGCCTTGGGAAGATGCAGGCCTGAATACCTGTCCCTTCCAGAATGATGGCTGTGTGCTGTGTTTACATGTACAGAATTCACCATGCATGCATTTTCTCACCTATCAGGGTGTATCAGGACTCCTTTCTAATCTATGGATACCCACCTTGTTCTCCTAAACACACTCCTTGTATATACCTGTGTTAGGTTTTACCTGCTATCCGGAGGGCAGAGTTCCAGGCACTAAAACATTAATCCCAGAGACACCCATTTCTAACCTCTCCCGAGTAGCAATAGGATTTCTCTCCTCTATCCTTCCCTCCCATACCTACGCCCTGCAGTAGATACTTAGGGGACAAGAGGGAAGGGAGACTCCAGGACCTAACATTTACTTATTCATCGGGTAGGCAAGCTTGCAGGTCACAGGCACATGAGGAGGCCAGAGGACCGCTTGTAGGACGAGCTCTTCTTCCACTGTGGTGGGGACCAAACCCAGGTCATCAGGTTTGATGACAAGTGCTCTCATTTGCTGAGCCATCGCACTGGTCTCAGAGTCACAGATGACAGTGTGGGAAGAGCCGTGCTAAACTGTCCGGCTTTGGGGTAATCGCATTGGGGAAAAAAAGCAGTAAAGGAGGAGAGAGAGGGTTGCAGCAGAGGGCATGTAGCATCTTCAGCATAAAAATATATGTTAAAAAATAAATAAATAAAAATCTAACAAAGGAAAAGCAATTTCTATAATTCTATTTAACCTAATATATCTGTAACAGTATTATTTCTAGATGAAAACAATATTTTAACGCTTCTTCGCATTCTCCAAGTTCAGCCCCGCGTCCCTTTAACACCTGCAAGGCTCTTCTCTCTTTCTTCTCACCCCGCCCCCTTCTTTATGGGAATTTCAGATACGCGCATTTCTGTTTGAGTTCACAACACTGAGCGTGCTCCCCTGATTCTCCTGACCTCTGTTCCTCGGTTCTCAGTGAACGGGCTAGGCTCCCAACAGCTCTTCTTCAATCCCAGTCTAGAAACAGAAAGTGCTCAGATTGGAAAACCACAAGAAATCAGGACATGTGATACCCAGAGCAGCTTACATTCATCCTGTGTGAGCGTGAAGAAGGCCCCTCGGCATGACTGCGGGCAGCTTAGGGCTGAAATGTGAGAGTGTAATGCTTTGGGGAAAGACGGGGTGCCGCTGTGTCTGAAGTCGGCATCTGGACCCGGTCCAACCCTGACTATTAAGCTCCCCAGAGTCTCCCCCTTTCATTAAGACCTTATTGATAACTTAGCTGAGCAGAAAAATACTTCATAAGCTTAACCTTCCAAAACAAAACCAAACCAGAAGAGAGGCAAGGAGAGTTCACATCTGTGACCCTCACCCATTGTCAAAACAGAATGAGAAAGGTTCTTTCCTACAGTGGCTGTAAGGATCAAATCCAATCCATGAAGAGGACTTGACACCCTTCCTAGCCAAGAACCCCCACTGACACTGACCCCATCCCTCCCACTGTAGAAATGAGGCCCAGGGTAGGGGCTGCCTGCACAAAGTCACACAACGAGGGGGTGACATCAGACACGCCCTGCTTTGGCTGCTTCCTTCTCCCAGGCAGTCAGTCACTTATTCCCGCACAGCAAGGTAAAGGAAATAAATACACCCAGAATGAGTGAGGCACTCAACAAAGGCTCACAGCCAAGTGTGGTTTCCATGGTACGTACCGTGTGTGCCAGTGTGTGAGTGTGCGTGTGTGCGCACGCGCACGAGCGCTTGTGTATGCAAGACACAGAGAGAGATTTGTTTAGAATCCCAGCTCCTGAGAGTGGCGGCAACTTGGCAGGCCCTTCAGCCTAGCTTCTATCTCCCTCCCTGTCTCCCTGTAGATGATGCTCCCAAAGGGACCAAGTAAGAGTCCTTGGTGCCATCTGCTGGGAAGGGTGTCCATCAAGATGACGCAAAGGACTGTGATTGATGGTGGGGTGGGGGGATGGAAACAAACCATCCTGATTAAAATCCAGGGAGTCCAAATCATCATGTTATATAATAATAACCAGAGACAGGGTTTTCTGAGTATCGGTCCTCTCTGTGGCATGACTATCCCTGTGTTTTCTGTGTCTGTTGAATTCTCCAGGTTAATCAGTAGGGTGGCTGCTACTAAGAAACCATCTTACAGATAAGGGAGATGAGGCTCAGTGCAAATAAGGAGCCCTCTCAGAAACACAGACAGAGCCAGGAAACAGAGACTCGGGGGAATCGGATGTTTGCAGGTGAACTGGTCCCTGCCCTTTAGGTCGGAAAAAAAAAAAAGCCAGGACACTGTGGGGTCAAGACTGTGGCAAGTACTGGGAGTAGCAGTTCAGGCCTGTAACCCCAACTACTGAGGCAGGAGGATGACAAGGTCAAGGCCTGCCTGAACTATAGGGAGTGAGTTCAAGTTCAGTCTGGGCAACTTTAGCAGACCCTGTCTCAAAATAAAAATGAGCAAGGCTGTGACTATAGTATAGTATATGCTACATATATGTTATATATGCTATAATGCGGCCTGGATTCCATTCCCAGTACCACCGGAAGAGAGGGAGGGAGGGAGGGAAAGAGGGAGGAAGGGGAGGATGCCTAGTTTCCCAGGCACCTGCCAAGAGCCCCACCTGTTTCTAGATGACAGCAGAGACTGAGGCCAAGCTGAGCGTGGCTGAAGGTGGGAGGCACTGTGAGAAGCTTTATTTCTGATTTTTTTCTTTTAATCAAGGCACACCAAAGGCCAAGTCTATGCTCTGTCCTTACTAACATCTGGCCTAAACCAGCATTTGTAATAAATGAGACTGGGGTCCTTGCCTCCCCTTCCAGACACTTCTTCCATTAAAAATGGAGCCCAGAGCCAAATGTGGATGCCGGAGACAGCTCTAGAGTCCCAGATGTCTCCACCTTTGGCTGTGGTTGGGTCCCCAGAAGATGGAACCCTAATGTGAGCTACAGAAGCAAGAGAGCAAACTGTCCTAGACAAGGAAAAGAAAGACGATTCCCAGAGCCTAGGCAGGAAAACGCTACAATCTATCTACTCGGGCTGCTGACACAAGGGCCACACACAGCAGAGAAATGCCACAGCATGAGGACGCCGCATGAATACACAGAGAAAAACACACACACAGAGCCACGCCAGATGGAGAAAGCTACCCGGGCTGGGCCAGGGATTCGTTACTCTCCCACCCACACAGAGCAACTGGTAGGGTTATGTAATACAAGCTGCAAAAACACTAAGCAGCCTCCTTCAAGGGGCCCTGGGTGGAGGGGCACCTCCATTGAAAGTCAGGGGGACCTCTGCAGTCAACTCCTGCTCTTGGAGGCAGTGGGCGCACTTGTGTCAGCTACTCAGCCCCAGGGTGGTCCTGGGAAGTAGTTGGAAGGGAAAGGGAGTGAGGCTTTGGTTAGTTAGTCATGGCCAGCAGCTGGGTGCCCCTCCTTGTACGAAGGTATGGTGAGAATGTGTAAAGAGAGGGCTGGGGATACAGGTAGGACTGGGGCTTGGAGGGGAGGAGAGAAATGGATGCAAAGATTGGCTTGTCCTACCTCCACCCCAACCCCACCCACCACAGGGCACAGCCCATAGCTTCCCCACACCCAGCTCCCTGCACTTTCCTGATCTGAGCTACCACCATACCATATCTTGGGCCCCTGTTGGCCTTTGGCATCCCAAACACCCCCCTCAAGACCTTCTGCTGGGACAACTGATGCTTTGAAAGCTGACCACATTTTAGGGCGATAAACATGGAGCTGTGAGAACATACACCGGAAGTAGTTAGCAGGTGAGTCTCAAAGTTCAGGCTTGCAAGGGAAGCTGCTCCATCCCTCCGCCATGCATGGTGTGTGACCTAGAACAAGCCGCTGAGCTGTCTCTCAAGTTGGGGCTTCAGGCCCCGGGATAGTTCTGTGAACATCAAAGGAGGGAAAATAACTGTTGAGAATGGATGTATTCAGAAACTTCCCTGTTAGTCTTCACTCTGCTTTCTCCTCTTCCATCAGTGAATATTGATTGAGCGGGTCATGTGCCGTTGCTAAGCCCAGAGGGTCATACTGGGGTTTTTCATGTGGTGTGTGGGGAGCGAATGTACTCCAGAGCTTTGTGTGGCCCTATCTGTTTGTGTTCAAAGTGTTTATAACATGGCGAAGTGTCTATTTTTAAAATTGAGAGGAGCTGATGATGAGGGAAATGGCCGTGAGGTTAGCTGGAATCCTCCATCCGTGGGACCACCTAAGGCAGCATCTCTGTCTGTACAGTAGGTTTTGTTTTTGGTGATGGTGGAGGTGGAGGTTAGAGGGAAGGTTCCAGAGTAGGGAGCCCAAAGGTTGGTGCCAGAGGAGCTTCTGAGGTGTGGATGGGAATTATCTGCGAAACCCGGATGCGGTGAGGATAATGTGACTAGTTGGAGCAGTGACCTCCCATGCTGGGAGAGATAAAAGGTTGAGAATTCTTACCCTTGGGCCTCTGGGGCTGCCTGACCATCATGGCTGTGGTGTCCCTGAGGGTTTTAATCACAGGGTAAAGCCAGGTAGCTGCTGTGAGCTGTAAAAGGTGAGTGTCTACTTAAGGAAGACCAACCATGCCTCAGGCTCAGCTTCAGCACCCCAGGCATCTGTGATTCAGTGGTTTCCATCCTAACTCTGAGGTACTGTGTGCCCTGCACCGCTCTCTCTCTTCTTCTCACCTGCTCTCTTCTTCCTTCTCCTCAGCTCCAGGAACCCCTACATCAATTTTCATTTGACAAGCTGGTGACCAAGATGCCCAGAGATTAGTCTCCATGTGTGTGTGTCACCTTAGACACAGTCATAAGACGCAGCAAGCCTCCAGTCTTCCTGACCTGTTGCTTGGGGACACGTCCCTTCCCTGTTCCTGACATCTCCTGATCAACCCTTGGCTTCCTCAGAGAACAAGGAAGGAGGTGGGACACATGAAGCCATGCCACCCAGGGCCGAATGGCAATGAGCAAGTGACGCCAAGTTGACGTCAAAGACAGAGGCGACTGGAATTCTGCAACCAGCTCTTTTCCCGGAGTAGCTCAGGGCCCCTGCAAGAGTCACCTTAGCTTGGAGGTCTTCCAAAGGACACAGGCACCATGGAAGAGCACACATTTGGAGTTCAGCAGATCCAACCCAATGTCATTTCTGTCCGTCTCTTCAAACGCAAAGTCGGAGGTCTGGGCTTCTTGGTGAAGGAACGGGTCAGCAAGCCACCCGTTATCATCTCCGATCTGATTCGAGGAGGTGCCGCGGAACAGAGCGGCCTTATCCAAGCTGGAGACATCATTCTGGCAGTCAATGGCCGGCCCCTGGTAGACCTCAGCTATGACAGTGCCCTGGAGGTACTCAGGGGCATTGCCTCTGAGACCCATGTGGTCCTCATTCTGAGGGGCCCTGAGGGCTTCACTACACACCTGGAGACCACTTTCACAGGAGATGGAACCCCCAAGACCATCCGGGTGACCCAGCCCTTGGGTCCCCCCACCAAAGCTGTCGATCTGTCCCACCAACCGTCAGGTGGCAAAGACCAGCCATTGGCAGTAGGCAGAATCATAGGTCCTGGTAATGGGCCTCAGCATGCCCATGGCAATGGACAGGAAGCTGGCTTAGTCTCCCAAGCTAATGGTCTGGCCATTGACCCTACTATAAAAAGTACCAAGGCCAATGTCCAGGACAGTGGGGAACATGACGAACTGCTCAAAGAGATAGAGCCTGTACTGAGCCTCCTCAACAGTGGAGGCAGGGCAATCAACAGAGGTGGACCAGCCAAAGCAGAAATGAAAGACACAGGTGTCCAGGTGGACAGGTAAGCTACAGGTGTGCAAGTGTGTGTTTGTGTGTAAGTGAGCATGTAGAGGCTCCAGCTGACAACCCAGGAGCCAGCCTGTGTTGACTGCCCTATCTTTCTCTGGAAATTTCAGTCATGCAAGGTGAGTGGACCTCCATTTGAAGACACAACTCTTGCCATGAAACTCGTGGTCATTAATAACTATGGTCCAGAGCATTGTGTCTTCAAGTGTTTGTCCCATGAATGCTCCAAAGTCCTATAATGTGGATGTGGGAAAGATGTGTCAAGAGTGGTGTTCAGAGAGATGGAGATGGCTTTGCTAATATTGACCAGAGACTGAGAAGTGTGTACATACATGGCTCACAGGGCACGTAGCTCTTGCCAAGGTCTTGGGAAAGAGAGTAGGGAAGAGAAGAAATCTATACCCCCATATTGCTTCCTCCTCTCTGCAGCCAACTGAGAACAAGGGAGGCTTCTGAGGAAAGGGAAAGACAGCAGAATTAGTTCCAAAACCCCTAAACCACAGATTTCCGGTCTTGAACTCTGGGGGTTGACCCTGAAGTACTGAGAATGGCCCCTCTTGTTCACCAAACTGCTGCTTTCGGAGTCTCTGGTGGAAGGGATCCTGGCAGAACTAGAAACATTGCCAGCTCCTTCCGAGGGAGGAAAGAGCATCTGGCCCTGGCAGTCAGAGAGCTGTGTGTCCCACAATGAGGGAATTCCCTCTGCCTCTTACACCATCAAACCCAATAGCCCTGCGCCATGCCACCAAGTCAGGTGGGGCCACTCAGACTTCAAACCCTGCATGCATTGGTGACACTCACCAAAGCTGTGCAACGCACCAGAACTCCAGAGTTGTATCTGCTGTGTTCATGACACAAGCTGGTCCTACTCATCAAACCCTTTTCCTCAACAGAAGAAAGACTCTGCTGCTGTGGCAGAGCCCCTGGCTGATGGAGGCTGACCCTCGGCTGTATGAATGTTTCGTACATTTGACTGGTTTGCAGCTGGGCCTGAGGCTGGGGCTAGAAGGACCCCTTGGGTTCTATTTCAAGTACACTTGCACCCCCAAGCCCCATATGGTGTGGGTTCTCCCCTAGAAGACCCACAGTGGATGCTGGGTACTCCTCGCCATGTGACTAATTTGACCCTGTCTCTCAGGTGACACAGAAGACACAAAGGGGCCACACAGAACAACATAGCGTTCTTGGTGTAGCACTAGTGGGTGCTGGTGTAGTTACAGAGCAAATGGGGACTGTAAAAAGATCTCCACGCTCCATTCCATAGAAAGCAGTGCCTGCCTTTCTTTCTCTGAGGAGGCACAGGCAGTGTGGCATAGCACACTACCCCTGGGCCCATTTTTCTGACTTGGGAGTGGCTTCATACAATCTCTTCCACCATTGTGGTCCTCCCTCCGGTCACCAGATCCAAAAGTCGTAGATAAGCTGAGGTTTGAGGGAAAGCCATTCAGGAAGGTTCAGAATCTGGGAAGCCACTCAGAGGAACCGGTTCTAGGGAATGGGTGACATTTTTTAATGGCATCTGTCTCCCTAGCTTGTTGGCTCATACTCACACCGCACCCAAGATCACCTTACTAGTCAGAAACTAGCATGCGGTTGATATAGCCTGCCCCTGTTTGACATTTTCAGACACTTCATGTCCTAACTGTGATATAAGGACAGTGTCAATCTCCTAAAGAGGAAGCCACCAATCTAGAGTATTGGTGCACATGCACAACCTTGTTGGAGGAGGGCCTGCTTGTTCGTCCCAGCTGCCCGACTAGCTTTGCCCCAAAATAACAACACAGAAACTATATTAATGAAATTACTGCTTGTCCCATTAGCTCTGGTTTCTTATTGCCTAATTCTTACATCTTAATTTAACCCATTTCTATGAATCTGTGTATCGCCATGTGGCAGTGGCTTACCGGCTAAGTTTCAGCACCTCTATCTCTGGCAGCAGGTCCATGGCATCTCTCCACTCTGCTTCTTCTTCCCAGCATTCAGGATTATAGTCAAATGTCTCAATGTTCATTGTATGCAGGATCCATTCATCCATAGGCGCTGATCTAACCTTTAAAGGCCCAAGTATCTTTTTGCATTCTAAATTGGCATTTTCAAAAGCCAGAGATTCAATAAGTGCTCATCTAGTTTCTGGGTCTGTTACTCCTATTTGTACAGCTTTAGTTAATCTTTGTAAAAAGTCAGTAAAGGGTTCTCTCTGGCCCTGTTTAACCCTGGTATATGATTCAATTATTTTTACTAGTTCTTGAGTCCTGTCCCAAGCATTTAAGGCTGCTTTGTGGCATAGGGACCAACCTCAGCCAGCAGGTCAAGGGAGTGCGCCTGGACCTGAAACTGCTGCACACACAGGAGCATCAGATATAAAAGGACATAGGTGTGTCATCTTGGCGTCTCAAGTGCCACAGCAATGTCACCATCTGTGATACAGTTTCTGAAATGAACCATTCTCTATGAGACAACAGGTCTGACTGGCTTCACTTGGTACTCCCAATTTCTGTGGCCTCACACATGGAAGATCAAATCTACCAGTATCATAAGACAGAGTCCAGGAATTTCTTCCTGCTTCTATCTGCACAGATGGTCCTATGGTTATGGAGACCCTTTGTCCTTATGTGAGACTTATCCCTGGCATTTTGTGTCCTTCTGTCCCATATGGTTCCACCTCCACAATGGAAGGAGCACCTGTGAACCTAGAGGGCAATAGCCCCAAATGTCCACAAGCCCACTGCCACTCAGCCTCCTGGAGGCTGAAATCGAATGCCAGAGTCAGTGTCATAAATTAGGAACCAGGAGCCCAGAGTGCATTTTCCTTGGGGTCAGTTTCACATGGCATCCCTGAGACCATCAGGGAGGGTCTGTGGGGAATACCTTGTACTCTCAGTGACCTCCCTGACTAAATGCTGTATGAGCCTAAGGATGGGCACTGGCAACTTGTAGACTGGATGGATGGTTGCCATACTGAGCCACTTAGGAGACAATGGGGTACTGTATCCAGATCCAACATCCAGGGCACACTCACCAGCCAGTGACTGTTAAGGTCACTGGGAGCAGCAGGCACTTGCTCATCTCATCTCACTTGCTGCCTGTCTCATCTCTGTGGCCCTTCATCCCTCCTATGTGTGGGCTTGGCTTTTTGCCCATCACTGAGGTTTATGGGGACCAAATGTGATACATTACTCTAGAATGACAGCAGAATCCCCTTACACCAGGAGCCTGTAAACCCAGACTTCTGGTCAGTTCTGTATTTGAGATTGGTCACTTTAAAAAGTGTCAGAGAATATCAAGGTTGCTCAGCTTGCTGCCCTGAGGCAGGGTTCTAAGGAGGCCAAGGTCCCTGGTTCACCATCCATCTGGAACAGCCGGTCATCCTGGCCCTATGATTAGGAAACTAACCAGCCCCCCTATTCACTTTTGCAAGGCACTCGGGCAGCCCCTCAGCACCTCTTCAGAGGTCAAGTAAACATTGCTGTAGATGTGGGACACTGGCTTCTGCCCGCTTTTCTAAATGAGCAAACTGAGGCCCAGAGAGCTGAAGCCACTTAGCCAGGGTCCCACAGTCCTGCCTGTAACCTACAGAGTCTGGAGTTAAAGGGCCAAAAGAAGCAGCTGTGGGGGGAAAGGGCAATACGCAGGGTACTTGCTCTGTGGCAAGCCTGAGTCAGAGACTGTCTCTGCTGACTACACCCAGGGAGGCTGGCCCCACACTGACATCTGTATGCCAGTCCCACTTCCGTGATGAATAAAGCAGGGATCAAAGAGGCTTTGTCATTTACCCCAGGTCAGTTAGTAAACAAACCAAATTCAGGCCTGAGGCTGTGCTCTTGACCTCTGTGGCCTCATAGATGGCCCCATTGCCCTCAGTGTGTTTGGCTACTGGCCCCCTGGGTGTCTGAAGCTATCAGAAAATTTCTAGCTCTGGAAGGGAAACTGAGACCTTGCAGTTCCTCTGGCTTAGGGCAAGGTGACTTGTCATCCTTCAAGATAAGAAGGAGGATCTCCCCAAGTTACAGAAGAGCCTCTCTGATAGGTTTTACAGGTGGAGCTTTCCAGCCATCTTGATGGGAGAACCAGGATCCCAGGCCCATTCTTTTTGTAGCAGGGCCAGGCAACTAGCCTGTTTCTGGGTAACTAATTAGTGTTTGCCCACCATAATGGTGCCCAAGAAGAGGCTGGGGAGATGGCTCAGTGGGTAAGTGCTTGCTGCAGGAACATGAGGACCCGAGCTCAGATCTCAGGTAACCACATAACAAGTGCTAGAGAGACAGAGACAGTCAGATTCCTGCCCAGTTTGCTGATCAGTCCTGCTTACCTGGAGAGTTCCACCAGAGGGGGAGACCCTGTCTCAACAAAGAAGATGGACAGTAAGCTTTACACATATGTGTGTGTGTATACACATACACAAATACACACAGTGACCTCAGAGGGGCTGACTCCAGTCTGCCTGTGTTGGCACACACTGCACACAGAGCTCTGAATGGGACTGCAAAAGCTCTCCTGTGAACTTCCACGCCACAAGCCAGAGCGACTTCCGTTCTCTCCTGCTTCAGACACGCATGTCTTCCCCGCCTCATCCCCTTTCTGTCTTGTCACTTGGACACTCAGCCCTTCATCCTGAACAAGCTAAGGAAGAACTCACATGCCTACCTCCCCCAAACTGACCTGTCCCCAGCGGGCTTCTCACCACCTTGCACCCAGTGAAGTTTTGAGCAGACATATAGTCTCAGCCCTGATTCTGCTCTCAGAGCTGGGGACTCGCTGAGGAAGCTCTCCCCTCCCCAGTCACATCAGAGGCATGAAGAATAGACAAATAGACGTTTGCCGTCATCTCACACAGTGACTCATGCCAGGGAGGAAATAGAGCAGAGATTTGGGGGGAAGTAGCTCAAGAGTGAGGAGAACGTTAGGGGGGAAGACAGAGGTGCCAGTCATGTGGAAGTCGGGGTGGGGAGCCTGACAAGAGAGTAGAGTGGGAACAGAGGTCCTGAGGCAGGGACCAGCATGAGGGCTTCAAAGGGGTGATGGGAGGCCCCAAGGGATGCAGGGTAAACAGTGAGCACTGAGGATCAAACTGGGGTCCTTATCCTTGCACACAGATCCTGCACTCTCTGAGCCACCTCCCCTCACTGTTTCAGGATACTGAGTGTGCATACAGTAAGGGTGACTGTTAACACTCTCCACGCCCAGGTCGGGCAGGACAGACATTGGGTCAGTGCATAGGGACCCTCCTGTGCTCCAGCATCCAAACCCAGCCTATTATCCCCATTTCTTTACTCACCTACTCTTGCAGGTGTAGGTTTAAGGGTAGTTAGAGTCATGATTATGACTGAGCCCCAGCGTCCCACCTCTCTTCCCAGCCAGCTTCAGCATCCCTTGTTGGGTTCCCATTCTCAAAAGCAGACATTACAGCCTATCCTGATGGTACACGCCTGTAATCTCAAGCTTTGGAAAGCTGAGGGACAAGGGTGACAAGTTTGAAGCCAGTCTGGGCAAAGTAGTAAGGCTGTCTCAGAAAATAATGAGTGAGGATGTAGAGAATGTGCCTAGGATGTGCAGAGCCCTGGCTTCAATCCTGCACCACGTAAAACACGTGTGATAAACCTACACCGGAATCCTATCATCCGGGGGTAGAGCGGGAGGCCCCGAAGTCCGAGGCCATTCTTGACTACACAGCGAGTTTAAAGCCAACCTGGGCCTGTCTCAAAAAAAGAAAAACCTCCCCGCATTTGTTTAACAAGACCTCACCATCAGGACAACAGCACCCTGATGAAGTCAAGGGGAAGCTTTGGCCAAGGTGCCCACCTCCATAAACTCGGAGTCTTTGTATTAACTCGGACCCCAGCAACGAGACCAGGTCGAGGCAGCAATGAAAGGCGAGCACAGGGCAAGGAGTATGGGAACGAGCTGGCCATCATATCCACGGAAAGCTGGGGCAGGCCTTCTGCCAAGGCCAACTGCTCTGCAGGGGCCCCATCATCTGGTAACTGCCTCCACTTTCCCCAAGCCTGACACATAGGCCTGACACCTCCTCCTTGCCAGGTATTCAGGCTTGTCCAGTGGTCAGCCATGTGAGATTTCCAAGGAATCAGACCAGTCCATTCTGTGAGAGAATATGGACCTTGATTTCCAAGCACCCTGTGCTGAGGACCTGGCCAGGGCTGTGTGAAGGTTCAGGACACTGACATGGTGCTTGGCTTGGGCACATCTCAGCCTAGTGTCCACAGATGTCTTTGACTGTCATCGTGGGGCATGGCACTGTTACTGTCATGGGGTGGGCATAGAGGACAGGATGCCCAACAACCCTCCAGGCCTGAGACAGAGCCCCTGTGAGGTCTCTGGTTGCAAACCTCAACAGTTGAGGCCCAGACACTTCCAACCACATCAAGGTGACTCAAGGCATCTGGGCAGGCTCTGGGGGCAAATAAAGTCAGTCATCCATCCACCCTCGCCAGAAGTCGAGAGACAACCTGGTCCTGCTTCAGTGGGCTCCTAGTGTTTCTCCTGCCATGGGAAGATGATAAAAAGCCCTCACCAAGCCCGTTTACCCAGCTGATGAAACCAATGCTCTCACTTCATTGCCGGGAGTGTCTAGCAGTTCATTTAAAGCTCTGGGCCCCTGGCAGTACAGGTAAAGGTGCTTTCTGCCAGGGTTGTTGGCCTGAGTTTGATTCCTAGGCTACACGGTGAAGAGAATAGACTCCTGTAAGTTCTCCTCTGACTGCCACAATATGCTATGACACACACACACACACACACACACACACACTCAAATTTTTTTAATTAAATTTTTAAAAAATACTCAAAAGTCTTCATGAGTATGTGGTTTAGCCAGATACACCTCCAGGGTCCCCAGGATGTTCAGCTATGATAAGAGCAAAAGGCAGCTTTAGAAAGCTTCTTTCACTGACTGTGTGCCCTTGGACAAGTGATCCAATCTCTCTGCGCGCAGCTCCTTCAGTGTTAAGGAACATCATTATAGTTAGTACCCTATTTGTGCTGACTGTGCCAGGCATTGTCCACACGTGACCTAACGTTGTACCCAGCAGAGGTGGGTGTCCCACGGACTTTGGAAGATGATCAGAGGCAGCGCTCAGCAGTGGGTAAAACTAAAGGGCACACAGAGGAGGGCAGGGTGAGATCAGGGTGGGAATTCTGGAAATCTAACTATGTTTACTTCAGACTTGGACTTCTAAAGTGTCTAGTGGCCACATGTGGCTAGTAACCATACCAGATGATACAGACATAAAGCATGTCCTTCATGGCTGGCTACTGCTTGGACAGTGATAAAGACCTTGGAGGACTAGAAGTTTTCTTGTCCCATCTAATGAGGTTATAAACAAAGGATCAAGGAGGTAGGAATGTCACTAGCAGGTCCCCCCAGCTCTATGTGAGGATGGTCCTCGCACTCAGTCTTTGGCCATGCTGTCATTAACCCTCATGTGACAAAGGACACACTGAGGTTGGTTTCATGCCCAGACTCACCTGGTTAAATAGGCAAAGCCAAGAGCCAGACCTGGTTTTGCCCACTCCCCAGTGTGGTTGCTACTTGCACGCCACTGTGAGCAGACACCATGGGATGCTTAGGAGCCCCCATCATGCAGATGAATTCCTGAGGTGTACCAGGTCCTCACCAGTCCTCCTCCTACAGGTTGGGGGTCCGGGGGTCTACTCCTAAATTTGTGCTGAGTGTGTATAGAGATCAGATAGCTCTGACATTTTCCAGGCTCCAACTAAAATTGCCTGTTCCCTGATCATCATACAATGATTCTAAAATCAGTATGTGTTAGTCAAACCACCCAAGCACAACCTTTGAACAAAGGTGTTCATAACAGAAGGAGAAGGGGAAGAGGAGGGAGGAAGGAAGGAAAGAAGAAAGGAAGGAAAAACCCAAAAAATAAATGTTAAACCTGTGAGCGCCTTCCTGTAAGGTCACTAGGAGATCCACCTCAGAGTTGCCTAGGTGATGGACCTCACAAATGCTGGGGTTCTCGCTCTGTCATCTGTAGCTAAGAATGTAAGTATCATGTCTTTCCTGCCCCTCCCTTTAATCTCAGAAAGGATGTGAGCTAGCAGGCGTCAATCAGATCTAGTTTCATAGCTCAGCTCAGCTTCAAGCTGTGGGTCTCTAGGGAGCACACATTGCCTCTCTGGGCGCTGCTCTCTCGTCTGAAACCAAATGCAGTGAATGGCTGTTGAAAAGAGATGAAATAACTGTGTACAAGTACCTGGTACATTACAGATATCTCCAAATGCATTAACCTCCTCCCTTGTCTGCTGAGGCCCCATTTGTGGTCACATGACGCAGTCAGCTCAGGCACGACAGAGCTGAAATGGAGCTGAGTGACATTTGAAGCAACTCTCTACAGCCCGTTCCCTAGTTAATTGCTGCACAGGTAATCCGTTGACTTGGGAAATGCTGGTCGTCAAGAACCACTCCAGGGACGTTTTGGTGACATTTTAAAGAGGGTGAGACAGAATGTTCCCTCTGATGATGTAATCATCCCCAGCAGAAGAGCAGAAGTAGCTGAGCCCTGGGCCAGCGGGACTAAGAGAAATCCAGCTAAGAGGGGTGGGCTGGCCCCTTCGGAGCAGTCTCCCAGTTTCTCTTTCATCCTAAATTACAATTCACATAGACACGGAAGGGGTGGAATCCCCAAAGCTGGGGAGGTAACACAGAGAGCTAGACAAGAGACAGCCCCCATGCCTGGAACCAATACCCATGGGGACCACAAAGTAACTGAGTGGCTTGAAGTTGGGGATGGAGTGAGACAATAAGGTGCAACTCAGTTGGATGCAGAGTCAACAGACAGAGGGGAACAAGAGAGCAGCCTTCACAGGAAAGGATAGAGGTGACGCAGGCATCTGGGCAGCATGGTCCAGTCTATCTCTGAGGCTGGCTACCCTATAGGTCCTTGCTGACATAGCCTCAGCCTGGGCCAATCAGAGGAAAGGGCAGGAAGACAATGGGCTTCACAGGCAAGAAATCAGGTTCTGGAGTCAGGTACAAAACTGTGGTTGAGGACCGTTTGATGTGAGCTAATAACTTCCTGTACATGGACCTCAGTTTTCTCGTGTGATTCTTATTTTGGTGATGCTGGTGGTAGTCATGGTGAAGAGGGGAAGGAAATGATGGCAATGATTATGATGTTGATGGTTATAGCAGCAATGATGGTGATGGTTATGATGGTGATGGTTTGATGAGGATGAGTGTCTTGGGATTTCAATTGCTGTGAAGAGACACCATGACCAGGACAACTCTTATAAAAGAAAATATTTAATTTGGGTAGCTTACAGTTCAGAGATTTAGTCCATTATCATCAAGGTGGGAGACATGGTGGCATGCAAGCAGGCAAGGTGCTGGAGGAGCTGGGAGTTCTCTATCTTGATCCACAGGCAACAGGAAGTAAATTGTCACACTGGGCATCGCTTGAGCATAGGAGACCTCAAAGACCATGCCCACAGAAACAAACTTCCTCCAGCAAGGCAGCACCTCCTAACAGCATCACTCCCTTTGGGGGACATTTTCTTTCAAACCACTACCACGAGCTTGGTCATGATGGTGATGACAATGGTGGTCATGATAGTGATGCTGATCACGGTGATGGTGAAGATGGTCATGATGGTGATAACGGTGATTGTCATGATGGTGACGATGGTAATAATGTTGATATTGGTGAGGATGTGTGAATAACAGTCATCATGATAGTGAAGAGGACAGTGAAGATGTAATGAAGATCATGATGCTGGCAGTGAGGGTGTCACTGGTGTTGGTGGTACTGCCGAGAGAAGGAGGGAAAGCCAGAGGCTTGTTTCTGCATGTGGTGATGTCGGTGGCAGTGGTGATGGACACTAATGGTCTCTACTTCAGAGTGAATGTAAGCAGCACGCTGGAAGCCTTGGCTTTACCACTGACCGCCTGTGACCTTGGTCCCTGGGTGTGTTATTCGCCCATAGCCGTGATATAATAACGTGACAGGAGGGAGCTGGAGAGATGGCTCAGAGGTTAAGAGCACTGACTGGTCTTCCAGAGGTCCTGAGTTCAATTCCCAGCAACCACATGGTGGCTCACAGCCATCTGTACTGAGATCTGGTGTCCTCTTCTGGCATGCAAGCATACATAAAGGAATGTTGTGTACATAATAAATAAATAAATCTTAAAAAAAATAATGTGGCAGGAACAACTTAAGGGGGAGTCTGTAACTCACAGTTCTAGGGTGAAGTCCATCACGGCGGGGACGTCAGGGCAGCGGGAGCTTGGGACAGCTGTTCACATTGTGTGCACTGTCAGGAAGCTGTGTGTAATGAATGCTGGGCTCAGCTCGCTTTATGTGTTACAGTCCATAGTCCCTGGGAACAGCCCTGCCCTCAGCCATATGGGTCTTTCCCTAGGAGTTGACCCAGCCAAGCGAATTCCCCATCAGCATAGCCAGAGACTTGTCTCCCCACTCATGCTGGACTCTGGAGTTGACAGCAGCTCTAACATCCACAGCCCTCATATCTGTTCCCCATCTGCACCATCTGTGAAGGTATGATGAAGGTGGTGATGGTGGCTAATCATTACTAAGTCCTGTCCCATGGACCATCTGAAGGCTTAGAGGAGTAAGATACACACAAAGGGGCCAGGAGATCATTCAGCTGGTAGAGAGTTTGCCTTGCAAATATGAGGACCTGGGTTCAGTTCCCAGAATCCACAGAAGGAAGGCCCCGGACACTGGAGATGTAGAGGCAGGGAATGGATGGAGTTTCCTGTTCTGTGGTCCCATCAAATCCGTAATCTCTATTCTGTGAGAGATTCATGAAGCAAGCTGGATGGCTCCTGAGGAATAACATCTGAGGCTCACCTCTGGCGTCCACATCCTCCTGCACACTCACACACTCATGAGCCACACGCATCATGACTCTAGTCACCATTATGAGTGCTATTGCTTTCATTGCTATGTCCCCCAAGCTGGTGATTTTTATAAAGAAGCCCAAAGCCTTGGTCGAGATGAGAATGAGCCTTGGATCTGGCCTACAGGACTCCCACCCATCCCAAGCCCTGCCATTCTTGTCATGCCTGTCCTGGGTGGGCAGGGCATATGGTACATACCTGAGGAGGGTGACGATGACAGTCCTGGGAAATGGGAGCAGGGGTGAGTGATATCCATGTGGCAGCCTTGCCCCGAGCCTAAAACTGCCTTCCCTGTGGCTCTGGGGGAGGGGAAGGGTTCTGGTGAAGATGTGTGGACCCACAGGCTCACAGAGAGACCTGCAAGTGAGCTGGGGTTCTGCACGGATGTGGGGCTTCCAGATCAAGGCCGCCATCTTGCTATCACTCTTCCTCACCCTGCCCTCCCTGTCCTTGCCTTTCAGAGACGGGGACGGCAAGCTGCCCAAAGCTCTGCCACTGGGCAACGAGAATGACCGAGTCTTCAATGACCTGTGGGGGAAGGGTGACGTCCCTGTGGTCTTCAACAACCCATATTCAGAGAAGGAGCAGGTGAGTGGATACGCTGGCACCTCCTGAGGGTGGGGGTGAGGGTGGGGGAAAGGAAGCTAAGCGAGAGGGCAGGGACTGGGGTGTGAGGGTCAGCTTCAAATTTCGACATGCCGTGTTAGCAAGCACCTAGGAACTTGCCATTTTTCCAAATTTTACATTCCTGTTACTACCAGGAAGGGCACTCACGTTTCATGTTCTAAAGACGTGGAAAATATAAGACTCTAAATATTTTTTTTAATTTATAAATCTAAAGATATTTACAAAAACATAAAAAAGTAAAAAGATCTAAAGCCACCAAATATCCTCGCTAATACCTTTCCGTCTTAATGCCAACTGTAGAGAGCAACAGGACTGGTTGCTTTTTGTGCATTCTACCATCTCATATATAAACAGACAAATGACCCTTGTGTTAGTCATCCTTCATAGCAAATGAAACTGTCTGCACTTGGCCTTGCTTTCTTGTGTGTTAACATGTCTAGAAGTGAAGTCCCTGTGAGGAGGCAAAGGAGGGGGTGTCTTAACTAGGGTTTCTATTGGTGTGATAGACACCAGGACCAAAAGCTGCTTGGAGAGGAGAGCGTTTATTTCACTTTACAGTTTCCAGATGATAATCCATCCCTGAAGGAAGTCAGGATAGGAACTCACACAGGGCAGGAACCCGGAGGCAGGAGCTGATGCAGAGGCCATGGAGGGGAGCTGTTTACTGGCTTGTTCCCCATGGCTTGCTCAGCCTGCTTTCTTATAGAACTCAGGACCAGCAGCCCAGGGATGGCACCACTCACCATGGGGTGGGCCCTCCCATGTCAATTACTGATTAAGAAAATGCCCAACAGGCTTGTCTACAACCCGATCTTACTGAGGTTCCCTCCTCTCTGATGGCTTTAGCTTGTGTTAAGATGATATGAAAGTAGCCATTACAAAGAGCCTGGTTCTTTTTCACAACTGTATAATATTCCAGTGTGAGGCTATGCTGTCCTCTATTGAATAAGTCCTCATAACAGACACTTGAGCCATAGCCACTCTGGCTGTGACAACACTGTCCTATGTGGTATTGTATAGATAGATACTCATTTGGCACATGAACGGACTTAGGAGAAAAAGATTCCTGGAAGTGTTGGATTGAGTCAAAAGTCTTTTCCATTTCCAGCCCAGCAGCTGTACCCATATTACCAGATAAGTGGCAGGAGCAGGGGGCTGTTTGCCCACAGCCTCGCCAGTCCCATCTGTTGCCGAATATTTCAGTCCGTGCCAATCTGCTGAGATGTGTGCTGACAGCTGAGTCACTGTCCCTTCCAATCCTTTCTAAGACTGTCTCAGCTTGGCTAGAGACCAGCAGCTACTTCTCTACTGCCCAGGCAACTGAGGGACCAGGCCAGAGTGACCCTTGGAAAGAGTCTGTGTCTCTTACCAGTGATCCTCACCCCACAGTGGCAGGAGTCGGGTGACTCACGGGAGGTCTGGAAGAGGGGAGCTGCACCCCCACTTCTCAGCACCTGCACACAATTGGAGCCTTTCAGCCTCTCTGAGCCAGGACTCCCAGCCTTCCCGCAGGGCTTCAGAGGCTGGTGAGCCAAGCCTGGGACACAGAGGAGGAAGAAATGGGCATGGGGAATTCCACGATCCCTCTGGCTGACTCTCCCGCAGCCGGTGACACCCAGGAATGTTTGTGGGGTGAACAGCATTAAACTGTCCTCAAAAGTCAAGGCCGCATTGGAGCAGGAGTGGGCTCAGTGGTTGAGCATGTACTTAACAGGCAGGAGGCCTGGTTCACCCCAGCCAAACACAAACAAACCAAGGCCACTCCTGTTCATGGACAAGAAAACAAGCTATTATGGTGTTCAAAAATTCCTTCATAATTTCTTTTTATTGTGGGAGAGAGAGGTCCTGAGAATGGAACCCAGATCTTGGCATGTAAGCACAAAGCTCTGAACACTAGGCTATATCACTAGCCCTTGGCTTTTTTAATGTATAGCCCAGGCTAGCCTTGAACTTGTAACTCTCCAGTCCCTGTCCCCCAGCTGCTGGGATTACAGGTATGAACCACTGTGCTTGGTTATAGTTCCTTTCTTTATTAAAAATGAAGCCACGTGTACTGACAACCTCTCCAAGACAAAGACGGACAGGAAGATCCAGGATCCACCACCATTTGTCAGGTGTGCAGTCTGTCATCCTAAGAGATGAGTCGGATTTTTAATTTATTGCCATTGTCTCATAGTGTCGCACAGAAATAGCCGTGTTTCTCCTTTAAACATACACTGTCTAGCCATATGTGAGCCTGTCCTACTAGGGAGAGTCTTAGTCACTGTTTCGTTGCAGGGAAGAAGTGCCATTACCAAGGCAACTCTTAGGAAAGTGTTTAATTGAGGGCTTGCTTACAGTTCCAGACGTTCCATTCCTTTCCATCGTGACAGGGAGGATGTAGCATGAAGGCAGGCACTGGAGCAGTAGCTGAGAGTTACACCCAGATCCATAGGAAGAGAGAGACTCTGGGCTTGGCATAGGCCTTTGAAACCTTCAAGCCCACCTCCAATGACACATTACCAACAAGGCCACACCTGCTAATCCTAATCCTCTTCAAAGTTTCACTCCCTGGTCACTAGGTATTCAAATATATGAGTCTATGGGGCCATTCTTATTCAAACCATCATAGGGGAACAGCAGTCTACATGAGCCAATCTACTCGCGAGGACTCTCCACCTTGCGACAGTCCCTACCACCCATGACTGTCACCATCTTAGCAAGACCAAGTGCCCGTTATTGTTTACTAGCACACTGATGCCGCTCGTTTTATTTTTACATTTAGGATAGGAGATAAACATTTTTCTACCCATTTTTTCTTACTGTTGTTGCTTAGTTTTAGTTTGGGGGTACTAGGATGACCCACAGCCTCATGCGTGCTAGGTAGGTGCTCTACCATTGAGCTATATCCCCCATTCTTTTGTGGTTTTCTAAGATTCATTTTTATTATCTTAGTTATGTGTACGTGTGTGGGTATGTGCACAGGAGTGCAGTGTCTACAGAGTTCAGAAAAGGTATCAGATCCCCTAAAACTGGAATTACAGGCAGTTATGAACCTGCCAACATGGGTGTTAGGAATTGGACTTGGGTCCTCTGCAAGTGTATTACCTACTCTTAGCTTCTGAGCCATCCAGCCCCTCCCCCATTCTTTAAAAATAAATTTTTAGATGAACTCTCACTGAGTTACCCTTTCTGACCTTTAACTTAATCGATAACCTGAGCAGTTCTTTACCCTGCCATCCTCCTGCCTCAGCCACCTGGGTAGCTGGCCATCTCTTTAATAAATGATGGGTAGAAATTGGCTAAGAAGTTCCTATGTGTCAAGAAAGATAAGAAATGAGAAATATTCTTGCGTGTGCAATGTACTCCCAAATGCGCTATTTGAAATTGACAGCCTGCTTTGCTGGATTGTCATTGGAATTTGTGAGCTCCTGTTGGTGACAGCCTTTGAGTTTGGCTGAAGGAGAAGTTTGGGGAAGAAGCAGAAACACTCTTGAATTATTCTAGAAATAACAGGAAGGCCCTGGCAAAGTCTGAGCAAGGGCAGGACTGTGACCACTTCCTTTAGTGCTGTTCACCTTGTTGAAAGTGGTAATTTGCAAAAACTCACCTTGATCTTCCCGTTAGAGGGGTCGAGCTCAGGACAGAAAACATGGCAGAAGTGATTGGGGGACAGGCTTCTTAGCCAGTGCGGCAACAGAGGGGTGATGAGGGGTGCTGAGCACCAAGGACCCAGTAAGATGGCCAAGTGGTATTGTCGGAAAGACTGACCCAGAGCCCAGCAGTGAGGGGTTGGGCCCACTCTACCCCTCACATCGGATCCTCAGTACAATCTATGAGTGTGATGATGGCGCCCTGTCACCCCGGCACTCAAGAGTCTGAGGTTCTCAGCAAAGAGGAAATAAGCACCCTCGATACAACTGGCACAAGAGGGCGCTTTCCCGGCATTCCCTGGGTTCTGTGTCTAAGCCTCAAGACAGGGAGCAAGTGCTTTCCTTGAGACCCAAATTTAGGGTACATTGGCCAGATCCAGAGATAAGGAGGCAGAACTGTGGCCCATTGGCCTCTCATCCGCGCACCCTGGGCCTTCATGTGGAGCCAGTCATGTGGACTGTCTCCCAGAGGCTACTCAAACCATCCTGTCAGACGCTGCTAAAGCCTACCTCCTTCTTCCCTGAAGCAGTTTGCTTTTCTCTTTCATGTTTTAACCAACAATTTTTTATTTTAATTTTTTTTAGAATTTCAAACAGGAGTGCTGAGCTGATATCATTTTCTGCCCTCCCTCTCCCTGCTCAAACGCCTCCTGTCTCCCCCACTCTCGATCCCATTCATGATCTTTTCTCTAGTCATTCTTGGTGTGTATGTATGTATGTGTGTGCACGCATGTGTGTACATGCATGTGTGTATATGTGCATTGTATGTGCGCGTGTATGGTATGTATATGGGTTTGTATGTGATGTGTGCTTGTGCATGTGTGTGGTGTGTGTTTATGATGTGTGTGTATGTGTATATATTGTGTGTATGCGTGTATGTGATGTGTGTGTATGTGCATGTGTGTGTGGTATGTGTATGGGTGTGTATGTATTGTGTGTATGATGTGTGTGTATGTGCATGTGTATGGGTGTGTATGTATTGTGTGTATGATGTGTGTGTATGTGCATGTGTGTGTGGTATGTGTATGGGTGTGTATGTATTGTGTGTATGATGTGTGTGTATGTGCATGTATGTGATGTGTATGTATGTGTATGTATTGTGTGTATACATGTGTGTATGTATCGTGTGTATATGTGTGTGTATGAATACAAGCTGCTGAGTCCATTCGGTGTTGCTGCATGTACCTGAGTTTAGGGCTGACTAGATCACCTGTCAGGCATGGTCCCTGGAGCAGACTGAGTCTCCCTCTCTAAGCAGCTATGAATCGCCTATAGCTCCTTGTGCAGGAGTGGGGCTTTGTGAGATCCCCTATCCACACTGGCATGTCAACTGTGCTATCACTACACAGGTCTCATTTAGGCAGCCACACCGTTGAGGTGTCGTGGGTACAACATCCCTGTCATGCCTAGAAGGCGCAGTCTTGCAGCAGATGTCCTGGCCTCTGGCTCTCAGAATCTTCCCGCTCTGTCTGGTGATGTCCCCGAGCCTTAGGTGTAGGAGTGTGCTTCAGGTGCGTTAGCTGGGACTGAGCATCGCAGTCAGGCGTTTTCTGTACTCGCCCAGCAGTGGCTTTCTGTGATGCTACTTTCATCTGCTACTTCTGGGAGCATCCTCAGACGGACAGCACTGTTCACTGCACAAAGGGACCTCGCTGTCTGCTTCCCCAGTCAGAAAGATACTGGTGATCATGGAGAGGGAAGAGCAAAGGGGCAGAGAGTATGAAGAAAGCAAGGAAGATACAGGCTGGACATGAGAAAGAACTTCCTAACTCAGAGCACTATTTAGTTTTTTAAGAAATAATGAGGCCACACTCTTGGCCCAGAGAGGAATGCCACCATCCTTGGGGCTCATGTGTGTTTAAATTTGGAGAGCCCGGAACACAGGTACTGCCCTTATGCCAATTTGGGAAAGCCGAGCCATTCCTTTCTATACAGAGGTGATTTCTCTTGGTTAGCTGTGAGGAGGACCAGAAAGCCTGTAGTTTCTAGACTTTGGTACCTCTGTGAACCTCGTCCTGCACATCCTCAATGAAAATTGCATCTGGCCCAAGATGGAAGTGAGGATGAGCTACTTCCCATGCTTCCAAATGCTTCCTTGAAACCCGTGGACTTAGCTCTGTGGTAGAAGCAGAGAAAAGCCAACTCCACCTTCCCTGTCTTCAAGAGCCTCATGGCCAAGTGCACGTCTGCTGTGTACTTAGTGCTAAGCAGGGTCTTATGGGAACTTGCGTGGCTCATTGACCAGCATGGGAGGCTTGCTCTGAGAGGTAACACTGGACCTGAGCTTTAGAAGATCAATAGGAGTTTGCCTAGCGTAAAGTAGATCAAAGTTTTCTGGTAAGAAAAAATGATTATGGCTGACAAGCTATTGGTTTGCATTTCTGAGGCTCTCTACTGGATCTCTGCTGTTATCTTTGATGCTCGCACCACCTGAGGCATGCACCATGCTAAGGCCCTTCTGTGATAATCACCATATATAAAATGTCACAACAGATAAATAGCATGAGACCTGATGCTTGTCCCTTCTCCCTGTGTTCTTTTCTCTCTACTGTGGTAGAATGTCTGACCAGGTAGCTTTAGAGAGAAGAGGTTATTCTTGTTACACAGTTCAGGGGTTCAGTCCACTATGGCAGGAAAGACATTTTGGCTGCAGCCGTGGCAGGAGGGTGAGGCAGCTTGCTCATATTTTGGCTGATCAGGAAGTGGAGCTAAAACAGGAAGTGGGCAAAAATATTTCCTCACTACCCGTCACCCAGTGACTCACTTCCTCTAGCCAGGCTCCTGGCCTCTCAACATCATCACCCTCTGAGGTCCAACTGTTCAAAACATGAGCTTGTGGGAGCCATGTCCCATTCAGCCAGAATGCTCTATAGATCCCTAGGAATGGAACCCAGCCATTCTCAATGCCCCCTTTCATTGGTTATCCATGTCCCTCATGTGTCCCAGTTGTTCCCTAATAGAGAAGTACCTTCACACCATCTGGAGGCAGATGTCCCCTTTCAGAATCTAACCCAAGCCAGAAGTGGCTTTTCCCCTGGAGTCTGCCTCTCTCTGTCTCCAGCCTCCTGCTGGTTGAAGAGATTACACAGTCACTCTAGTGGCCTTTCTTGTGATTCTCTCCCCACCCCTCACCTCAGGGGGAGCTGGCATTTCCTCTCCCGAGGGACCCAGGGCTTCCTGGCCACTTTCAAAATGTCAGAATTCATTGTGGAGCTTCTCTGTATTTCCAAATCAAATACCAGCACTTCGGCCTCTGGGGAGTTCCAAATTCAAGTCAGGAGGAGCCAGACTCCCTAGTCTGCTCGGGAATCTCCAAGAGATTCTGTTGAATGGCAGAGGGACAGCAGCTCTGTGGACCTGGGCAGCAGAGGGACAGAGCAGACACTCTGTCTCATAGCTTCGGGCCCATGGCGACAGCAGGGAACTTCAGTCAGCCTCGACCCAGGCTTGTTAGTGATGTCAAAATAAAACTAACAGCCATGGAGATAGATGTGCAGCCATTAGAGTCCAGGGTTTCCTGGCCACGGCGTGGCAGCCAGCCCTGCTGTAGATGGGGCCTGGATGGCCCAGTCCTTACTGTTGATTGCCATCAGATGACAAGTTAGCATGGAGCCAAGACCCCTCATCACAGGGACTCATCCTCTCCTATGGAATAATGGTGGTCACCACAGCAGCCATGCCTGGTACTTACTGAGCCTTGTTAGTGCTGTGCTGAGTACTTCAGGATTGCCATTTCTTTTCATCCCCAGCCCTACCCAGGGTAGTACTGTCTGCATAGTGTGTGCCTTGACTTGGTAGCCATAGATCCCCTGGGGCACAGATCAAACATACTCACAAAATTGCATCTACACTGAGTGATGTAGACTGTTGTTTTTATTACCCCCTACCTAATATTGCAGCACACCTACTTGGGTAAGGTTTCTAGAGATAACTTAAAAGTACATAGAAGACTGGGCCAGCAAGATGGCTCAGTGGATAGGAGCACTTGCTGAGCAAGCATGAGGACCCGAGTTCAAATCTAGAACCCACATAAAAAGCTAGGTATGGCTGTACATGCCTGTAACCCCAGCCTTTGGGGCTAGTGACAGAAGGATCTCAAGAGCTTTCTCAGTCAGCCTAGGCGATGTGGGAGGCCTCAGCCTCAGTAAGAGACCCTGCTTTAAGGAACAAGGCAGAGAGTGATGGGGGGAAACACCCAATGCCCTGTATCCTGCTCTGGACTCTGCAGGCACAAACACGTGACCTGTATACCCAAGTGTATGCAACACACACACAAACCACCCTTCTGTTGTCCTTATATTATAGTTGGGGAAACTGAGGCACAGAGATTTAGTATCTCAGTGAAGATCAGTGAGTTCTGGAGATGGCATACCACAGTCCCACCATCCCACCATCTCAGAGCCTACCCTCAGCTTAATGAGGCCTCATGTGGAATAACTGGCCAGAAAATAAGGCCACCGTCTCTTATAGTAAATGCCCCTATAGAATCGAGGAATGGATACTGCACACGCCTACACAGTGAAGTCACGGTCACCAGACCTGCAGCTAACATCACTGCAAATGAGAAAAATGAAAGACTTTTCCTAAAGCTAGGAACAGGGGCGGGTGAAGTGGCTCAGTGGGTAGCGGCGCCTGCCGCCATTTGACAGCCAGAGTTTGGCTAATTACTAACTCACTAATATGAGGCAGGAGACTGAGAAACTACAACTCCCCTCTTTCATCGGCATCCTGTCTGTTACCCACATCCATGACCTGTGTCACCTGTGCCTAGTTGGGCTCTCCGACCCTGTTTTGTCAGTGAGGACTGGAGAGCTGGTGGGTATGTGCTGGGCTGGGCCTTTCTGGGCACTAAGTAGGCATTTGCAAGAGATGCTCAAAACAGATGAAACTGAGTGTGGCCACATCTCTGAAGGAGCTCATGGCCATTGTTTCTTCATTAGATATTTGCCATGACTTCCAGAAGTGTCTCTCCTAAGGCAAGCTAGCATGGACACTTCCAGTAGCCATTGCACTGTGTCACTCAGGGTCTCAGAGACTTCTGTCCCCACATGGCCCTCATAGTCTACCGGCTGTTCCTAGAAGAAGCATGGGCTGTGCTCTGGCTGACATCTCTTGATCCCAGTGGACTCCTGCCTCCCTGAGATCTACCTCTGACCTCTTGAGCATGGCGAGGAACCCCTCTGATGCAAGACTTGACTGACTTGCCCCACCTAGTTTGGGTCAACTCACCCATATTTAATCCCACTGCCCTTAAGAAGCAGACCCTTCAAAACCATGCTTTCTAGAAACTTCTCCTGAACAGGGCCTTCTATCCACAGTGGTGAGTGACAGAATATAGTCTCTGCCAATGCCTTCCTCCCTCTACCTAATCAGTCTGTTTGGTGACCCCTGGTCTTTATAAGTCCCTTATTCAAAAGAGTGTCACCAGCTCTGGGGAGATCGCTCCTTCAGTAAAATGCTTGCTGCCCAAGCATGAGAACATAAGTTCAAATCCCCAGAAGCCATGCAAAAAGTCAGGCAACAGAGTATACACCTGTACCTCGGTACTGGGGCATCAGAGAGAGGAGAATTCCTAGAGCTCACTGGCCAGCCAGTCTGACCAAGTGGCAAGTTCCGTGTTCAGTGAGAGACCCTATCTCAAGAAATAAGACAGAGAGCTATTGGAAGACACCCAATAAGGGACTCTGAACTCCACCCACATGTGTACAAACAGATAGATATATGACAACATGCACACATGTGCACACACATGCACATGCATATACACTCATGTGCACATACATACACATACCCCACATGCACGAAAGACACCAAGTCCTGCTGTCTGGGGGTAAGAGCCAGGGTGGAGCCAGGAAATGGGGTTTGAATGCCCTAGACCAATGTTTGGGTTCAGCCCTGTGGGAATTTCCACATATTCTGCTAATGGTTTGTTTCCATAGCGAGTATACTCAATGCAGGCTGTCCCACCTAGGAAGGCCATGGCATTTAATGGGAAACCAAACAGAATTCTCTGACTATTGAGTCACTGTGTGGCTCACTATCAAAACCCTTTTCCCATAATCTTAGCCCAGGCTGAGCTGCCCACCCCTGCCCTAACTGATAGCTGAGACCCCCTTCACTTTCCAACAGAGATTCTGCTCCCAAGACATTTGAAACGTGTGTGTTTAGCAAATTCACATGCAGGAGACCTAGTAGAAATGAGCCACATGTATTTACAGGAGTCATTATTAAAATTAATGTTTCAGGCACATAACCGTTCTGGTGTGGTCACAGGGCCAAGTTCAGGGTTATCTAGGAACAGAAGTCTCTCCAGGATGGGGGTCAATGTCTGCTTTCTAGCTTTTGGAGGGTTACATGTCCAGGTACACGTATGTGCACACGTGTGCATATGTGTGCAGGTGCATGTGTGTGGATGGATATGCATGTGTATTTGTGCGGACATGGAGGTCAGAGGTCAATGCCCTGTGTCACCCTCAATCATTCTCCACTTTTTCTCTTAAGAAATTCCATGCACGTATACAGTACATTTTGGTCATATCCATTCTGCATCCCTTCCTTCCAGCCCTCCTCGCTGTCCCTACCCCAACATACCCTCTGTCTCCTTCCCAATTTAATGTCCTTTTGTGGCTTTATATTTTTATAACCCGCTAATCCAGTTAGTACCTGTCTATAGTAGATGGTTCATGCCCCAGGGGGTGACACCACTTGCTTTTCTGAGCCAGGATCTCTCATTAAACCTGTTTTGACTGGACCAACTGGCCAGAGTGTCCCAGAGATCTACCTGTCCTCTGTCCCAATGCTAGGGTTGCAAGCACAAAATTGTGACACCTGACTTTTTCCATGGGTGCTGGGGATCTGAACTCAGGTACTCAGGCTTGCACAGAAACTCTCTGAGCCATCCCTCTCTGACTCACATTCTAGTTTAAGGGCCTCTTTAAACTCTGGGGTCTGAACCACCTCCTCTCTCACACTAGAGCAGGTCTACTTCCCAGGTACTCCTCCTCTTCCCCACCCCCATGGACTAGAACATGGTCCAATGGTAAGAGGAAATTAAAGTGAGCAGTTGCCAGTATCTTAGGGTCACTGTTGCGACCGCATCACTTTGGACACAGTGCTTTGCATATAACCCACAGAAATCATTCCCCAGGTCCTAAGCACAATTGGCTCCATCCTCCAAGCAACAATTTGCTCATGGCACAGATGCTACACTACCAAGGACCATAACTGGCTTAGGCTGGCTCTCCTGAAGAAGAAGTCCCCACAGGTTGGAGCAGGCATTGCCTAGGGTTTCAGGAAGATCACAGGAGGTGGCGTCTAGCCCCTGTGGTGTGATGGCCTGCTGCCCAGCTTGGCCTCAGCTTGCTGTCCTCATTTCAGGACAAGTCCAGAAGAGGCAGGTTGATCCAGGGCTGTCACAGAACGGCCACGGCTGGTGCCAACAGGGACGAACGGAGATGCTAGCTGACTGTGAGCAAGCCTGGGCTCAGCTCCAGGGCTCACTCATCCGGGCTGCATAACCCAATCCTGACAACCTGGTGCTTTGTGTCACAATTATGACACAGAGAACCAAGAGTCACAAGAGCCTTCAAGATCACAAGGCTTTCCTCTCTGGGAGGGGGAGTGTCTGCCCCTGAATTCTCCTTTTCCACATAATGTCAGCCATGTTGAATCAAGGACTACATAGTGACTACATTGTAACTTGTTACCCTGTCTTCAGTTGGGGTATTGTATCATTCCTTTCCTGATTACTGTGACAAACTACCCAGCAAAAGCAGCATATGGAAGGGAGGTTCTTTCTGGCTCACAGTCTGAGGGGAGAGGGGGGAGCTTGGTGGCAGGAGCTTGAGCTAGCTGGTTACATTCATTGTACACAGTCAGAAGGCAGAGAGAGAGGGGGGGGGAATGCTGGGGCTCAGCTCCCTTATTCAGTTCCAAGACCCCAGGACATAGGACAGTGACACTCACAGTTCGGGGTGAGTCTTCTCACCTCAACAAACTTAATCTGGAAACTCTCCTACTGACATGCCCAGGAGCCTGTCTCCATGGTGATTCTAGATCCTCTCAAATGACAGCCAACATTAGCCACCACAGTCACATTCAGAGGTACTGGGATTTGGGACATCAATATAAGGATTTGACGGGACAAGTCTATTGGGAACACACAGGTCCTTGACCCCTGCTCTGACATCTTCCTGCCTGTCATATTGAGGTTCTTGCTTCCTACCTCCAACACTTCCTCCCTCCAGCCCCCACATTCTCCCCCATGCTTCTCAGAGTCTGGTAGTGTCTCATCAAGTTTTCAGAACATCTATGGCCCTAACAGGAAGCCACCAACCAGGCTGACTTCTCACACCCCAGGCTCTCAGCTGCTGATCCTCTACACTGCATTCAGCCCAGCTCCTCTCTTCCAGTCCCACGTCCCGATCTACTTTCCAGCTGTGCCCCCACCACACTGTTGAGAAAGCATCTTCAAGGCTCTCAGCCTTCCTTTCCTCCCTCCCACGATCCTTGAAATCCTTAGCATTTCAGTTTCGCAGTGGTGAGAAAGCAATATTTATTCTGTAGAAATTGTACTTGAGGTTTTGCGGGAACATACAGCCCAATCATTGTAGCTCCCTCTCAGTGAGAAATCAGAGAAGCACCCAGCACTCCACAGTGAGCTTCGCTACTGAGCTGGGATGCCCCACGGGTTAGGTGTCATATGAATTTTCTTCGTATGATACTTTCACTTTACAATAGGTCTGTCAGGTTGTGACCCCGTGAAAAGTCTAGACACCTCTATTAATAGCTCCTGGCTTTCATCAAACAACTCACTCAAGCTCAGTAGCTTCATGGTTCACTGTCGTCGTCCTCCCCCAAATCAAGACCTTGGCTATGCATTTAGGTCACATGACAGTTTCAAGGATGCTAAGAGCAAACAAACAAAGTCAGACATGGTGCCTGTAGCTCGGACTTGTGGCTTACACTTGGAGAACCGGAGAGGGGTGGACCTGTGGGACTTCACTGGCTGGCTAGCGAACTGCATGTTTGCTCCTGGCCAATAGAAGATCCTGTCTCACAATAAGGAGGACGTTGCTTGAGATAACACCCAAGGTTGTCTTCTGCCCTCTACACACGCACACACACACATGCACAAAGGCACGTGTACACGTACAGAGGCAGGCTATGATAAGTGCTCTACAGATGTTTAACATGTGGTAAAGGGTCGCTGGAGAGCAGGGCACACAGGGCTATTTCCTAGAAATTCTGGAAAGACCTCCACCCCAATGGCATTTGAGCAAAATAGGCCAGTGGCAAAACTGGAGACATCTTTGGGAACTCTCCAGTCTTGGTTTCTGTCATAATTATAATGCAATGATGCTACCGTGTACAAGAAGCTCTGACAGGTCAGGCCTGATGGCTGAGGCCCATGACTCCACCTACTCGGGAGGTTGAGGCATGATAACAAGTTCAGGGTCAGCCTGAGCTACACAGTAAGTGCAAAGCCTGTCTGGAAAAGTTAACAGAATTGCTTCAAAGGCTGGGGATGGAGCTCAGTGGGGAACACTTGCCTACATATGTATGAAGGCCTGGGTTCAGTCCCAGCCCCTTGCAAGAGAAACGGGCAACAGGGTGAGCAGTGGAAGCCTCACCCCTGAAATCTGAGCTTTATATCTGTTCCATGAAACACAAGATACTATTATTTGGGTTTTTATATTAAACTGTGTAAAAATGGGGAAAAGGGCTCTACAGAAACACAAGCATGCATTGGCTGAGCCCACAGGCTCCAGAGCCCAGACCCCTGCCTCAGGATAGTCAGTGAGTCATTCCTGCTTCCCAGTTATGGGGTTAGCACTGTCACCTGTGTGGGGACCCTCAGCCTCCAGGGAGCCTGAGTGCTGAGGCACTTCTCTTGGGCTTCTACAAATCCCTCAGCGGAGTGAGTCTGTGGGCATCCTGCCTCCTCTCAGACTCTAGCAAGCCTCCAGCCAGAGCAGGTGTCCCCCTAACCGGATGCTTCCATCACCCTACAGTAGACACAAAGCTAGGAAGGAAAGAATGTGGCCGCCACCTCCGTCTACACGTGCCCACCCCAGCCTCACGACCCTGAGCATGCTGCTCTGCATTTTGAGCAGAGACCTTGGTTCCCACTCAGAAAAACCATTTGTGTCCTGTATGCAGGGTCCCTGTCTGCTATACTCCATCTCCTCATTTGTCCCCTCCCCGGTCATCCAGTGTCACTGATGGCTAATTAAAACATCAAAGCCAGGTCAGCAGGCCCTGCAAGGCATCTGGTGTGCTACCCAGGAGCTCCCATTGGTCCCTCATCTTGTTTCTCTGCTGCCTGGTAGTGAGAGCTAGAGGCCATGGGTCAGCCACACCCTATACTTTATCCTCATTCCTGCCACCGCCCGAACCTCTGCCCTCCAATTATGATGGGGACACTGTGTCCACAGCTCCCTTTTGGATTCCTGCTGTCACTCAGTCTCCATGATGCCGATGCAAGCAGCCCAGAGTGATGCTAGACTAGTTGAGCGACACCCAGTTCTGAGGGAGGAAAGCAGAGCTGGTCTTCGAAGACTCGGGCTGTCAGCTCCATCATATAACTAACTCATAGTTGTCCTCCTGCCTCAGCCCTTCCAAGCTGTGAGCCATGGGCTTGACCTTTAACCTCCCATCCCTCTTCTCCCCTTCACATCACTATACCTGAGTTTTTCACACAGGTTCCAGGAATCAAACTTAGATCTGTATTCCTGGTGAAGCAGCTGAACCAGTGCCCCAAACCCCTGGTCCTTTAACTCAGCAAGTTCACCCTGACCACAGGCCCTTGCGCTCACCTCTTTCCATCCCCTCCCTTCCTTTACGTTCTCATCCCACCCGCCACGCTACCATTTTTGTGCCTGCTTATTCTCTCCTGTTCCAGGAGGCTGAGACCACCGGCGTTCACTGAGTATGTTTGGCCGTGAGTTCTGAGTTAAGATGAACCGGGTCCATGAGAGCTTGTGAGTTAGAACTTGCACTTGTGTGAGTCACACAGCTCAGAGTCGCTCCCTCCCCGGCTTGTCTTCCACGTGGGGGTGTCCCCACCAGACAAATGGCCCCGTTCCTGCAACTCTAAGGACTGCAACCACTCAAAGGCTGTCAATGTCCTTCCTCTCTGTCGTTTATTCATTCCACAAACGTCCACCAGGTCTCTAGGGGACATTCTAGATATTAGAACGTAGAGTCTATTCTAGATGTTCTTCACTCTGTGGCAGACACGGAAGCAATCACCTATGACCTCTTGCCTCCTACCCCAGGACTGAATCCATAACTTTTCCCCATGCCATGATGTGTCTTTTGCATAGGCAAAGCTGTTGGTTTCTGGGAATCTCACACCTGGCACCCGGGGAGAGCTTCTCTCTGTGAAGGCAGTGGGTGACCTAAAAAGAGCAAGGCCTATAAGTCCCAGACAACACATCCTCCAGGCCCTATCTCATGTGTCATTTTCACTCTCATCCACAGCCCCCCACTTCAGGAAAGCAGTCCCCCACCAAGAATGGCAGCCCTTCCAGGTGTCCCCGCTTCCTCAAGGTCAAGAACTGGGAGACAGATGTGGTCCTCACTGACACTCTGCACCTCAAGAGTACATTGGTGAGTGTTGGGAGGATGGGGAGGGGCATCTGGGAGGGGTCATGTACGTGGCAATGTCATCAACACCACCTGCAGCCCACCCCCATCAGAGGCCAGAATCCCTACCCACATAGTAGCAGCCAGGGACCCTGCAGGCACGGCCTCACACCTCCCTTTTCTGTGTGAGCACTTTGCTCCCAGCAGAAGGTAAGGGTCCTCGCAGGTCCTTCACCTCTTTCAGTGTGATCACAGATGGGCACTGAACCATCCTTTCCTTGTTTCACACTGTGGCCTCTGTCCTTTACCACGTTCTTAATGCTCAACACTCTTGAAGGAGTATTGTATCTGTTGGCTAGTGCAACGTAACAAGCAGGCCTCAAACTCGGTGGCTGAAAACAACTGCTATGTATTACTTTTTGTAAATGCACAGTGTAGCCAGATGGCTCTGCAGACCTGACCAAGATGTGGCTGGTTTTGACGGGGG
The DNA here is from genome assembly GCA_028555095.1 of Dicrostonyx torquatus. NCBI lineage: Eukaryota > Metazoa > Chordata > Mammalia > Rodentia > Cricetidae > Dicrostonyx > Dicrostonyx torquatus. Next base: position 2,687,315 of record JAQHUG010000208.1, read on the forward strand.
TCTATCTCACACACCTTCCGGTCATCCTAGAAGACATGCATAAAGCCCTGGGTTTAAGCACCAGAGCACAGGTAGTGTGACGGTGTGTAACTACAATCTCTACACTCAGGAGCTAGAGGCAGCAGGTTGGAAATTCAAAGGTCATCTTTGGCCTTGGCCATATAGGCCAGCCTGGGTTATAGGAGACCCCATCTCAGTAATAATAATACCTGTGACAACAATGATGAGATGGTGCAGACAATGACAATGTCATTATTAGTTCTGTTTGATCGACATAGAATAAAAAAGATTTTCTGGAAATGGGTGCAGTGGCACACACCTGTGTAGCACTTGAGAGGTGAAGACAGAAAGTTGGAAACTTAAGGTCAACCTCAGGTGCATAGTGAGTTCAAGACCAACCAGCCTGGGCTATATGAGATGCTGTCTCAAAACCAAAATAATAGGTGATAGATAGATAGATAGATAGATAGATAGATAGATAGATAGAATAGATAATAGATAGATAGATGGGTAGATAGGTAGATGATAGATAGATAATAGATAGATAGATGATAGGTAGATAGATAAATGATAGATAGATGTTTGATAGATAGATTGATAGATGATAGATTGAGAGATCGATGATAGGTAGATAGATAGATGATTGATGATAGATAGATAGATAGATAGATAGATAGATAGATAGATAGATAGATAATAGATAGATAATAGATAGATGGATGGATGATAGGTAGATAGATAGATAGATAGATAGATAGATAGATAGATGGATGGTAGATAGATAGATAGATGGATGATAGGTAGATAGATGATAGAGAAATGCTATGTAGATAGATAGATGATAGATAGATAGATAGATAGATAGATAGATAGATAGATAGATAGATAGATAGATAGATAGATAATAGGTAGATAGAGGATAGTGAGAGAGACAGTCAATGATAAATAGATGAGTAAATAATGGATGGATAGATAGATGAGTAGACACATAATAGAGTTCATAAATGATGGATAGATAGAGGATAGGTAGACAGGCATATAGATCGATGATTGATAGGTTGATGATAGGTACATAATATATGGATGATAGATGATAAATAATATGTAGATGACACGTAGATAGATGATAGATTGATCTAGGATAGATAGATAGAAGATAGATGGATAGATAGAAGATAGATAGATAGATAGATAGATAGATAGATAGATAGATAGATAGATAGAGATGATAGGTAGATGGATAATGATAGGCAGATAGGTGATAGATGGGTAGATGAATGACAGAGGATACAGGTAGAGATGTCAGAGGCAGACAGACACTAGGTTGTTACACCAGTGGCTGTGTGTCCCAGTGCCAGAGCCCCTTCCCTAACTGACCAGTGCAAACACCTTGGACAGCTTAAAACAAGGCCACCGCTCCTTGAGGGCTTTGACCAATCATGTCCAGCAATAATTTGAAGCTGGCTTGGGAGATCCCTTTGGAATGGACAGTTGAGTCAACTTGACTGTGAGTCCCAGGTCCTGGTCCTCAGTCATAACGCCTGCCAACTATGGTGGTGAGAAGCCAGAAACTCACTCACCTCCCTCTTGACTCCCAGGAAACGGGGTGCACAGAGCACATCTGCATGGGCTCTATCATGCTGCCATCCCAGCACACTCGGAAGCCAGAAGATGTCCGCACGAAGGACCAGCTCTTCCCGCTAGCCAAAGAATTTCTAGACCAATACTACTCATCCATTAAAAGGCAAGTACAGTGGCCCAGGCAATTGGACCAATGGGGAAAATGCTCCTCATTTAAGTGTGAGGATCTGAGTTCAGATCTCCAGCACTCTGTGAACACAGAGCATATTGGAATGTGTCTGCAACTCCGCTGCTGGGGGAGCAGAAAGACAGATCCATGGAGCTCACTGGACTGCCAGCCTTACAAAATCTATGAGCTCCAGATTCAAAGCCTCAAAAAGTAAGAAGGACAGAGATTGGGAATTAACTGTTTCCCACCTTATAAAGGCTCTTTCACCTGTTAGTAGACACACACACACACACACACACACACACACACACACAGAGAGAGAGAGAGAGAGAGAGAGAGAGAGAGAGAAAGGGTGAGAGAGAGAGAGAGAGAGAACACTTCCAAGCCCTGTCCCCACTCCCTTAGGTTTGGCTCCAAGGCCCACATGGACAGGCTGGAGGAAGTAAACAAGGAGATTGAAAGCACCAGCACCTACCAGCTCAAGGATACCGAGCTCATCTATGGTGCCAAGCATGCCTGGCGGAATGCCTCTAGATGTGTGGGCAGGATCCAGTGGTCCAAGCTGCAGGTAGGTGGTGACACTCAGATATCTGGAAGACCCTCTGGAAGGGAACAAGCCAAGGGGGCAGTTGGAGCTGCAAAAGAGATCCAGTCTAGTGGAGATCTATCAGAACACTGTTCTTCATTGGAGGAAACTGCCATGCCTTCTGGGAGAATTCAAGCTGTCCTGTTTGCCGAAGCCCCCACCACTCCCTTCTGCTGTCTCTTTTCCCGAAGACCCAACACTCCCTTTTTCTTGCACCTGCCTGAAGGTGTTCACTTCTGCAGCCCTAGTTGGAGTCTGTCCTAGAGAGCAGCCTAATGTTACAGGTAGATTGGTTTGTAGGATCAAGGCTTTCTGTTCGCTGTGTTAACATATATCATGCATACCAACGGTTTCATTTGGCGTTCAGTTTTGATCATGTTCATTTCCCCACTACCTTCTCTTGTTATCTTCCTGTTCCCAGCTGTCCTCTTCTACTTCCGGGTCCTACATTTTATTTTTATGTTCTGTGACCCCACTGATTTGATTTGGGCATCTGGCATGAGCTGGGGTGCGGTGTTACTCACTAAAGCGTGGTCAGCTTTCCGGTGCTACATCACCAGAGGAAGTGAGAAGCCATCGAGTCCCAGCAGCTCCTCAGGGCAGAGCAGGGTCTCTTGAGCTCCCACCTCCACCCTCAGCTCTAGATTAATTTTTTTTGTTTTTTGTTGTTGTTGTTGTTGTTTTGCTTGTTTTTAAACTCCTGGTGAGCCCACAGGAAATACAGCCAAACCCAGACAGCTTTCTCCATTCTTCACCACCTAGTCATGTGACCTCCACACATACTTTTGGGGACATTTCCTCGGTTATTGTCGTAGAAAAAGCAAATGGCAATACAAAATGATACAGCCTGGACCTCAAGAATAGGGGGGCTGGCTATCCAAGAGGGGGGCAGTGGCAGTGAGTTCAGGGTCCCCTAAAAAGGAAGTCTGCCCTGGACCTGCCAGGGAGAGGGGAGGCAGCTAGCAGTCCCTCCATGCACTTTCCACAGGTATTCGATGCCAGAGACTGCACCACAGCCCACGGCATGTTCAACTACATCTGTAACCATGTCAAGTACGCCACCAACAAGGGGAACCTCAGGTGAGTTTTCCCGGGTGGGATGGAGCTGGTGATGATCCTGCCACACGGAGTACTAGTTCTGGATATGGCTCAGCTGCCAGGGGAAAAGCCTGTCCCCTCCAGGCAGAAATACTCTGGTATTCTTGTCCCTTGCCCCTCCTCTGCTGGAGAGAACAGCAACAAAAGTGAGAGTCACACTGGGCTGTCCTTCCCTGCCACCCACAGAGAGGTCAGGAAACCAGTTAGAATTCCTAGAAAGAAATAATAAATAAACTCCCCTTTCCAAGTAGAGCCAGCTCTCACAGCATCCCAACCTGCTCCACCTGTGGCTACCTCCCATTCCGCAGGATGCTGTGCCTTCCCATTCTGCCCCCTTTAGCCCCGCCTTGGACTCCTGGACCTGTAACATGAGGGTCCTGCTCGTTGGGGTTTCTGTCCCGCCCAGTACCCCACAGCCGGCGAGCCCCAAAGAAAGTCACACAGAGAGTCTATATTAGGTTATACACTGGTTGGTCCATTAGCTCAGTCTTCCTACCAGCTCCCATAACTTATATTAACCCATTGTTCCAATCCATGCAAGCCACATGGTACCTTTTCTCAGCGAGCAGCTTACATCCTGCTTTGTAGATGGTCTGCGCAGGAATGCCAGGGAAGCTTCCTGCTTCCCAATTTCTCCTGTTCTCCTTGCTCCACCTCTACTTCCTGTCTGGTTTTCCCGCCTATACTTCCTGCCTGGCCAATCAGCGTTTATTTAAAACATGATTGACAGAATTGTCCCGCACCATGGACCAATACAAAGAACATAATCTATGCGAGCCAGCTGAGCCAGGGAGGTACCTTGGTCTGTGATTTCCACCCTGGCCTCAGCTCCTTCCTCACAGATGAGGTCCCATCCACAGCTGGCTGCACTTGTCAATCCTGTTGGTGACATCTGTTCCCCCACTGCTGAGAACCTGTCCCACCTCAGAAACACCCAAGCCTCTTTCACAGATATTCCCACAAACCCTGGCCTGCCCTGAGCTCATACAGGCTTGTTTGCCTCAGGAACGTATTTCCTGGCCACCTGAGCCACCACTTGAGACAGAAATAATATGTATGAGAGGAATTCATATTTAGGACTCTTGGCTAAGTAACATCACCCTAAGAAAAATGTCAGAGAACTTTCCAGCAAATGGCTAGAGAGGATGTTCAGTTGGTGAGGTGCGTGCTGCACCAGCTTAGGGGTCTGAGTTCAAATCCAGGAGCCATGCTTTTAAAAGCCAGGTGTAGCGGCATGTGCTTGCAATCCCAGTGCTGGGGAAGTGAAGATGGGGAATTCCTGCAACCTGCTGCCAGCCAGCCTAGCACAGTCAGTGAGCTTCATGGCAGTTGAGGGACCTTGTCTTAAAACTCAGGACAGGCCTCTGGCCTTCATGTACATACATGTACACATGGCACCTATACACACACACACAGAGAGAGAGAGAGAGAGAGAGAGAGAGAGAGAGAGAGCGCCTTCCAGCATATTCTGAACCCTGAATGATGGCAGGTCTTGCCAAGTTAGGTAAGCCCTCAAGTTGCTTAGGGGCTATCCTGGTGGCTTCCAAAGGACACTGTACATTAGCGAGAGGAAGGGGTCACCCTGCGCTCGGCAGTACACCTCTGCTGTGTTCAATGATCTACTTTGGGGAGAGGGACTTCATTGAGAGCGAATTAAGATAATCACTTAGGACCGTTTTCTTAAGATTCAAATCTTGGGTCTAAAAGCTATGAGACAGACGTAGGAGGATGTCCGGCGTGAGCCGAAAGAGTTGGTGCCTGTGTGGGTGACTCCCAGTGCAGGCCTTCAAACTGCCCTCAGGTAGCTCCAGTCAAGTAGACAGGAGGTGTGGCCACACTCCCCATCTCCCTCCATCTCAGCTCCCACATGGAAAGTGACTATCACACCCTCCTCACACCGTGTGCCTTGGCTGTTTATAAACATACATGCCCACAAACAGGCTGGTGGCCCCCTGTAGACATAGCCATGTGTCTTCATGCCAGAGGGGAGGCGGCTTGCTTGTCTCCCATGTGTGGCGGAGATTTTCACTAAGAGATGTGGAACACCGGCGTTGGATCCGTGAATTGCCCAGACTCTATCCTAATCCTCTGGCATCAGTGACATGATGACCTGTGGTAGCAAATGCTGCATTTCCTTGTCTGGAGAGTAAGACCTACAAAATGTGCTCAGAAACAGGGTCCTGAGAACTCCATCCAGATGCCACTTATGGAAATAGAATCTAGTGCAGCCTTGGATGTGGGCCTGTGACAGCAGAGAGGGCTTTCAGACGTAGGGTGGACCATGACGTTCAGACAGGAGGGCTTATGCACTGCAGTGTATGTGGCACACACCTGTCATTTCAGCCCTCGGGAGACTGAGGCAAGAAGATCACAACTTCAAGGCCAGGGTGTGTGTTTCCCACCCTCCACCTTGCACGGATCATGGGTTTTGTTGCAGGAGCTGGTAACTCAACTCCCTTCCACAGCTGGGGACCTGAACAAAGCTGATCCCCAAGCTTTGTCACTGTGTCCTCCAAACGGCGAATGCCATCCTGCTGACTCATGTCCTCTCCCACCTCCCAAGGTCGGCCATCACGATATTCCCTCAGAGAACAGACGGCAAGCATGACTTCCGCGTGTGGAACTCACAGCTCATCCGTTATGCTGGCTACAAGCAACCAGATGGCTCTACCTTGGGGGACCCTGCGAATGTGCAATTTACAGAGGTGAGCTCAGATGCGCCAAGCCCATCCCTGGCGGGACTCTCAGTCCCCCTGTGCTTTTCCACGTTAACAATCTTATCCCCGAGGGGCCGGCCAGCAAGGAGCACAGAACCCACTCCTCAGACCTGCCCTGGCACGAGACCACGCTCAACCTCATCCTTCTGGTGCTGTTGCAGTCATTTGGCCATTTTCATGGTACAACCCTTCCAATGGGAGCTCTGTCCCCTTTCAGAGTTGAATAGACCGAGTCTTGCCAGTGCCAACGGTCTTATCCTGAACTATTAAATGAATGAGGGAATATCTAGAACCCTAGGTCTCCCAGCCTCTAACCAGAAGAAATGCCATCCAGGGAATCCATGTCCCTGGCTGCCTTTCCTGAACTGACATATATGACTTCTTTGTGTGTTGATCAATAGTTTGAGCCAGGCGGTGGTGGCACACGCCTTTAATCCCAGCACTTGGGAGGCAGACTCAGGTGGATCTCTGTAAGTTTGAGGCCAGCCTGGTCTACAGAGTGAGTTCCAGGGTAGCCAGAGTTACACAGAGAAACCGTGTCTAGAAGAAGAAAAAAAAAAGAATTGTCAATCCTTCCTGGAGTGGGCTTGACTCTCCCAGGATCAATGTATACCACAATGCTGGCTACCAAAGTTGACAAAAACTACCAAGAGAACCAAACTGCCCATCTCTCTTCCCAGGGCCCCTTCTATGTGGACATAGTGGCATGCAGTTCAGGGAAGAGGCACTTTCAAATAGACTGTGCCCCCTGGGATACACAGCAGACAGATGCCAATGCCCTGTCCCTCTTTTCTCAATCCCCACACACCCTGCTTTTCACCCCACCCCTGAGTGCTGACTTCATATGCATAAGGCTTCTCTCATTGAAATGTGATCATCCTGAGAACTGGTTGTAACCAGGGCAACCAGGAGCCGCACCTGTGCACTCAGAGCCCGGGCCAGACTCCCCAGACTCCGTTCTACTTGGCTGAGCGCTAACTGCCAGCTTGTACTTGGCTGACCTTGGCTCCTGCTTAGCTGAACTTGATCGTGTGCCCCAATCTTCGTCCTTATCTGTGTCCAGAACCATCCCTGACCCGAATGTGTCCTCCTGAAGCCAAGGTGTAAACTTCTGTTTCCATTCACACCCCACTCAGGAACATCCTGAACCTGGCCACATTGTCATGTGGAGCCCTTCATGTCCCTAATGGTGGCCGGTGCATGCATATCGCCGTAAACATGCTACAGAGCTGGCCCCAACCAAGAGATCTCCAAGATGACCCTTCAAAAAAAAAAACAGGGAAAACCACTAACAGCCTTTTATGGAGTATATTTTTGAAATTACAGTAGTAGGGTAGAGCAAATTAGCATATGGATAAATTAGAAAACTTAATCAATTAAATATATTTAATTTTATAGCTAAATATCATATTTAAATATATTCACTTCAACAGTTTTGTCATTCTTTGTGCATCGTGGTGGTGACACCTGTACTTCCAGCACTCCAGAAACTGAGGTGGAAGGGTTGTGAGTTTGAGGCCAGCCTGAGCTACATAGTGAGACTCTGTCTCTAAAGAAAAACAAGGCTGATGAGGTGGCTCAGTAGGTGAAGGGCTTGCTGCACAGGCTTGGCTCCCCATGCCCACATAAAAAGCTGGACACTGTGACACGTGCCTGTAATGCCAGCACAGAGGAGCTGGAGACAGGAGGATCCTGCATGTTGGCTGCTGTGTAGTCACTGGCCATGTCTAGCATGGTTGCTCAGTCTCAGCACTCAGGAGGCAGAGGCAGGCAGATCTCGGGGTTCAAAGCCAGCCTGGTCTACAGAGTGAATTCTAGAACAGTCAGGGCTACATAGTGAGACCCTCAAGGCTGGAGAGAAGGCTCTTTGGTTAACAGTGGCTCTTCCATAGGAGCCTGGTTCAATTCCCAGCACCCATGTGGTGGTTTACAACCGTCTATAACTCCAATTCAAGGAAACTAATACCCTTTCCTGGCCTCAGGAATGTACCTGGAACACAGACATACACCCAAGTAAAACACCTACACACATAAGATAAAATAATAATAACTTTTTTTTAAAAAGACCCTCTCAAAATAAGGTTGAGAGCCTATACACATAAACATATACACAATATACACACACCATGGAGAGAGAAAAACTTAAAAGTCAAATAATAAAAATGTATACAATTAGTAAATTAATATTGATATTTAATGTACTTTATTATATCTTTAAGCATAGACTTAATATATTCAGTAAATGAACAAATGTCATTTAATTTCAGTGTCAAATGTCTCATTAAAAATCTTAATCCATTATTAATGAATTATTATTCATATGAGGTACATTGTTGGATCTAAAATTCACCATTTAAAATGAGGATGCTAATGCAATGAGCCTCACTTCTTGGGTTTTTCTTCTTAATGAGCTTCCAGAACACTGTAACTCTGCCCGTGTCTAGCTGTGCGTGTGTTTTCTACAGTGAGCCACAGCACCGGAGGTTTTCTTTGTATCTTGCGGCACTTAACACCACACATAAAGCCAGCCCGTGGGAAATGCCAGGGTCAGTCAGACTCAGCCCTCCTCCCTTTGGTGTGCACAGCTGGCACGGGAGACCCTTTCTGGAAAACCCTGACCTGTGTGCCCCGGAGAAGTTGCCCTTGGTTCTATGATGCGGTCAGGCTGACTTGTAAATGAGGCTTCGACTTGGGTTTTGTTTTTTTAAGCACCTCTCATAACTGAGAGCCCCGCAGAGCTTGTGTGAGGACCTCTGCTAGCCTCAGCTTGTGTGTCTACTGTGTTGGGAGGGGCAGGGGCAGGGGCAGAGATGTGATGGGGGACTCTGTTCGTAGATCTGTATCCAGCAGGGCTGGAAAGCCCCGAGAGGCCGCTTCGATGTCCTGCCGCTCCTGCTCCAGGCCAATGGCAATGACCCTGAGCTCTTCCAGATCCCCCCAGAGCTGGTGCTGGAAGTGCCCATCAGGCACCCCAAGTAAGAGGAACTGTCCCCATTTGGGGGAGTAAGGGGGTTCTCCGATGACCTCCTCTGTCCATCTCCTGTCCCACCCCTACCCCTGGTTCTCCCCAGCCCCAACAACAGAAAGAGGGTCCTGGGTCCCATCCTGGCTGACAGGCAGGGACACAAGGGGTCCTTCTGAACCAGCCTGAGCCATCGGATGCATCTACTCCTAAGTGACTCCATGACCTGCCCTTTGTCCAGCCCTTGGGGTCACAAGAGTAGACACACCCATTTTCTTACATACAGGTGTTCAGTTGAAGAAGCTGCACACAATGACCAACCCTGAGTGAAATAAGTTCAGGCAGGAGACCAAAGTCAGAGAAGCAGGTAGCATGCGCAATTTAAGAGTAAAGGTTGGTGAGATCTGAAGCATCTCCGGTAAGGGAGCTTGCCACCCAGCCTGACTCCTCTTGTTTGATCCCAGAGCCCACACAGTGGAGGACAGACCTGACTCCTGTAAGCTGTCCTCTAGAACACGCACCCGCCCACACGCACACGGCGCACACAAACGAGTAAATGTCATTATAAAATAAATAAAGAAAAGCCACCATGAGGTGCCAGACTGGGGCCAAGCCCAAGGGAGGTTGCTAAGAAACTTAAGTAATATGCAAGATAGATTTTAATAGGCAAGTTAATTATTTTTAATTTATGGTGAACTATATCTCAACTTTTAAAATACAAACAGGCTTCAACTCAGCCCTGACATGAAGGTCTGATGACCAGTGAGTCACCAAGAGGGAGCCTGTCTATTTAAGGAGGGATTTTTTTGTTTTTTGTTTTTTTTTTTTAGTTAGATTCATTTAAAATACCCCATGCACAAATTACAATGCTGATCTTGTTGACTAAGTCTCTGCAGTACATGCCATGTTACACCTGGCACTGGTACCCCCCACCTGCCTGGCCTGAATCTTCCATGAACAGGGAACACCCGTCCTGGGGAACCTGATACATTGGAACACAACCAGATGCCTAGATGCACTTGGCTTATGTTCATTACTGGTCCGTGCAGTCCTCATTCCATCCAGCCGTGGCACTAGCTTAGAGCTGTGTCTCTGCCTCTATAGATTGTGTCAAAGAGGAGAGGACCACAGAAAAACAACTCCTGGAATACTCAGTTCTGTAAAAGAATGACAAAGGAGAAGTGTGAGGTCACCTGGACCCAGCTGGACATTGGGAAGGTTTCCCAGTGCAAGAAATATTAAGCTTGGAATCAAGCATAGATTTTTTTAAAGTGAAGGCACAGAAAAGAGGAAGTTTTGGGGAGAAGGAGCTGTCAATAATCAGGCTTTACGCATGTTCCTAGAGGGTACTGGGCCTGGATTATCCCCAACCTGAGGATGCTGCACCCGTGTGCTCAGGAGACACTGCTGCATGCCATGCCGAGCGGGGGCCATTTTCTCTCTGCAGGTTTGATTGGTTTAAAGACCTGGGGCTCAAATGGTATGGCCTCCCTGCTGTGTCCAACATGCTGCTGGAGATTGGGGGCCTGGAATTCAGCGCCTGTCCCTTCAGCGGCTGGTACATGGGCACAGAGATCGGCGTCCGTGACTACTGTGACAACTCTCGATACAACATCCTGGAGGTAAGGTCCCTCGATGCGGGAACACTGCACAGCAGCTTTGGGGCTGGGAGATTAGATCGAGCTGGAACAGAACTGTAATCCTGGTGAATTTTCTAGAAATGCCAGCAGTACTTATGTCTTTCCTAGCCATGGCTGCCGTAGCAAACGGCGCAGCCACCACCACAGCAAATGCTTTGCAAGCGGCTTGCATGTGATGTCTTCCCTGACGCATCCACAGAGGATTCCCTGGACCCCTTCAGCTGTGAATATCTGAAGATAGGTAGACAGATGATGTCTTAGTTGGTGACATGCTTCCCACCCAAAGCATGAGAACCCGAGTTTACTCCCCAGGATTCACATTTTAAAATCCAGGCTTGGTAGTGGGTACCTATAACCCTGAGACCAGGGAAGGGGAGACAGATGGGTCTCTGGAACCCATTGGCCAGATAGCCTAGCCTACTTGGTAAGTTCCAGGTTACTGTGAGAGCGTGCCTCAAAAGACAGGATAGATGACCCTTGAAGAACAACAGTAGTACCTGAGGCTGCTCTCTGGCCTCTACATGAACAGACATTCATGTGCACCCACACACATGTATGCACATGTATATACCCATACATATGCAGACATGCACACACACACACACACACACACACACACACACACCCACACACCCCTTGATGCTCGAGTCCCGTACATAAAATGCTGTGGTATTTGCACTGAGCCGTCTGTATAGTTGAACTTTCTGCAGCTGGACATGATTTTAAACACAGGGTAGGTACTGTATAAATGGCTGTCACTCTACAGATCAAGGAACAGTGACAGAGAAATGGCTTCACAAGATTTTTTACAGATGCAGTTCTTTTGAATGTTTTAGTCCGGAGTGGTCTGACCATGCTGTTGAGGAGTGTAGAGGGCACCTTCATTTGGGGGACCCCTGCCTGCTGAGTCTCTACCCACACTGTCGGCACATAACTCACAGCATTGGGGCTCTTGGTTTATTGAGTTTGTTTGGCGCTGTTTTTCTGTTTGCTTCTACGATACTGGGGGTTGAACCCAGGTCCTTGAGCATGCTAGGCAAGCTCTCTACCACTGAGCTATAGCTCCAGTCCTTGTACTTTTCGTTGTATTTTATTTATCAGCAAATGTCCTAACAACAATTTGCAACTGTTGATCTTGTTTCTAAAGAGAAGCAAGGCTGGGCTCGGATCACACAATCTATCCCTGAAGAATCGTGGTTGGAACTCAGAGCCAACGCTAGGTTTATGGTGTTAAAACCCTCTTGCATCAGCAGGCATGATAGCCCATGCCTGAAATCCTGTACTTGGGAGGTAGAATCTGGAGGATCAGGAGTTCAGGGCTGTCCTTTGCTACACGGCAAATACCAGGCCAGCCTGGGCTATATGAGACCCTGTCTTGAAAACGTGAAAAGCAGTATTCATGATGCCACTATGGAAAGAAGTTGTTAGAGGCCATCAGCCTTCTGGGGACCTGGAGAGTTTCATGGTGCCAGGCCCAGTCCGCAGAACTCTTATGCCATTGGTCTGGGGCATGGACTGGGTACCAGCGTTTTCTTAAAGCTCCCAAGGAGAATCCACTAGATGAACACCAGTATGTACAAGACTCCTGCAAGAAAGAAGAAAATACACGTTAGTCCACATCCTAGTTCAAGTAACATCTACAAGTTTGGTTTTGGTTTTTCAAGTCAAAAAGGGTATATTTCAACGATTTTATGTTTTTAATGAAAGTAATGCTGCACGGTGCCCAGCTGTGTGTGCCCTCCTGTTTCAGAAACTCGCCAGTGTGCTAGATGTGTGTACCTGAAGCAGGAGCCATTGGCTTTCTGCAAAAGTGTTCCCTGATTCTGATCCATTTCGGACAGTGAATTGATAAGTCTGTTTTCTGCTCCCCAAGGCACCTCATGACTTAAATGAGAGGCTCTGTCACCCCGGCCCTTCAATCCCAGCTGCTGAAAACACTGTCAGCCGGGGCTGAGGAGCAATTTACCCAAATTGAGGGATGGTGGCATCTGAGCGTAGTAATGAGACGGGGCTCCCACCAACGACTGGCCTTGACAAAGAGAGGAAAAAGCATGACTTTAATTAAGGGATCTGCCTCGAGCCTCTGCCACTGTGTCCAGGATGTTCATTTCTGTTATGTCAAATACTAATGCCGAGACATATTTCTCTCAAGTTATTTTGCTAGAGTGTCTAAGTCATTGACTTAGAAAGCAACTGGCTCCCGGCGTTCTGGGTCTCAAGCATTGGCGTTAACACAGTCTCCTCCAATGATTGGCACATGAGTTTGGTGGCTGAAGGGCCAAGCATGTCTCTTTAGTTACCACCTGGACTGTCAATAGCAAATCTCTGGAACCTGTGAGCGAGTCAGTGAGCCCACTAATGGGTTAATTAGGAACTCTACTCACAACAGCTGTCTTTGAAATCCAGCATAGCTAGGCTGTGAGTCTATGTTTTCTTTGCCCTTCCAGGAAGTAGCCAAGAAGATGAACTTGGACATGAGGAAGACGTCCTCCCTGTGGAAGGACCAGGCGTTGGTGGAGATCAACATCGCTGTTCTGTACAGCTTCCAGGTACCCTAGAGCTCAGCGCCAAGCTCAAGCCTCAAAGGAGAGAGGGAAAAAAAGAACTTTCTAGAGGTCAAGTGTTCTGCCGACAAGATTCACCTTTGGGAGCTGGAGACATGGCCCAGTCAGTATAGTAAAGTGCTCGCTTCACAAACATGAGGCCCTAGAGTCAACCCCAGAACCCACATAGAGAGCCAGATGGAGGGGGCGGATCTCGGAATCCCAGTAATGCTGAAACAAGAGACAGACAGGCGGGTCCCTGGCTCCTCACTGGTTATCCAGGCTAGCCCGGCTTGAAGTTCCAGGCCAATGAGAGACAAGAGACTCTGCCTCAAACAGACATCTGAAAAATGACACCCAAAGCTCCCCTCTGACCTCCACATACATACACACATGCACCTTCCTACACGCTTGAATACATACACACCTCCCATCTGCCAGTGTGCCCTACTTCCTGTCCACATGCCATCCCGTTTTACAGGCCCTGACAGGGTAAGACATTTGCTACAGAGACGTGGGAAGGACCCTAGACTTGATGCTCACCACTCTGCAGCTTGATGGCTGTGCCGTCTCTTAGAGACTTGGACATTCATATCACAGGGACAACCTTCACTCTCGGACACAAAACTCCCTGCCCTGCACAAGGAGTTTTCCATGGCTGGGAAGTGTGCCACGAGAAGGTGCTGCTTGTGAGCGTGTCGATTAGTCTAATTGGACAGACACTAAGTGAGATCTCAGTGGCCACTCTCAGAGGTCAGCCCTGCCCTGAGAGTACCAGTGGTCACAGTCTGAGTAGACAGAGGACAAGCATGTTCATTCAGACCTTGGGTGGACATGAATAGAGCAGGCACCGCACCTCACAGAGCATCATAGTGCAGAGATCCGGGGGTGGGGGGTGTCAGCAACAGGGCAAGAGGCTACTTCCTAGGGAGAATTAAGGAGCTGTGGAAAATATCAGAACCCAGCCCCTGGTGGGGACACTCGGGACATAAGAGAGGTGAGGGGAGAAATGGAATCAGGGCAGTATCTCTTAGACAACTTGTGAATCTGTGCCCGCCAGCCCCAGCCTGTGCCAGACACTGGTCCACCCACCTCCGTGCTGGCTCATCCCTTTGCTCTCTAATCAGCTCAAACTCGCTCCTTAAAACTAAGTTGAGAAGATTTTATTTCACTAGATAAATAGTTACAGAGGATAATAAAACATGAGCTAGGTACACAGACATAAGAAAAACAAAACAGAGCCCTGAGAGTCCTAGCTCCAACCCCTGCTTAAAGAAAGGAGGGAGGGAAGCCGGTTGACAAGGAGGTCTTGGAGGCACCAAGTAGAACCTTTGTCATGCACAATTAGACTTAAAGAACTAAGACTCACCCCAGGGCTGCCCTTGGGCAGACTCTTTGGGAAGGTACCTGAACATCTCACCTTCTCTTCACTCCTGAGTCCTTGTCCCTTCTCCTCCCGCAGAGTGACAAGGTGACCATTGTTGACCACCACTCTGCCACCGAGTCCTTCATCAAACACATGGAAAACGAATACCGTTGCAGAGGGGGCTGCCCTGCCGACTGGGTGTGGATTGTACCCCCCATGTCGGGCAGCATCACCCCTGTCTTCCACCAGGAGATGCTCAACTATCGACTCACCCCATCCTTCGAATACCAGGTCCTGCCCCGTGCTGCTCTGGGCTTGCCTCTGCCCTTAGACACACCCTGTCCAGAGGCCAAATTTTCCCAACCCACGGGAACCCATCTCTATCAGGGTTAGCGCTCTTGTCACAGGTGTGCCCAGTAGCCTGAGAGACTTCTGGAGACAGGAAATGATTGTACAGGAAGAGGATGTGCATCTCCAGGAAGAAGAGTTCAGTTGGACATGGGGTGCTGGAGGGAGGGACACCTAGAATCTAGCGCTCAGGAGGCTGAAGCAGAAGGATGATAGTTTGTGGCCAGCCTGGGCTACATAGCCAGCCCCTATCTCAGACAGAGTCTGGAGGGACCTGGGCTGAGTGGGAAGGGCTCATGGGGCAATGCGGAGAGGCTGAGCATAGCCCTTTATACAGGGACATCTGTGGCTATCCCTGGCTGGGGCTTAGGGTTGGGCAGCCGTAGCTGCTCTGGGCACCTCCAGGTGGGATAACTGAATTTCTTCATGCTGTGACTGGTGCCGTTGCTTCTTTTCCCAGCCTGACCCATGGAACACGCATGTGTGGAAGGGTACCAATGGAACCCCCACGAAGCGGCGAGCAATTGGCTTCAAGAAATTGGCAGAGTGAGTTTCCTATACTGGGAGATGCAAGCTGGGAGTGCCCGGAGCTAGTTGAGCATCTCCTGGTGTACTGTAGCCTGTGCCAGCACAGTAGTGGTTACTTCCATCTTATCTCACACACACACACACATACACACACACACATGCACACACACACGCACACACACACACATGTACACTCGTACACACATACACATGCACACTCGTACACACACACATACACATGCACACTCGTACACACACACATACATACACACACGCTCGCACACACACACACGGGGTGGGAGATATAGGTGAGATAGGCTGAGCTACATAACAACACCCTATTTGTTGGTTGTTTTTTTTTGGTGGTGGTGGGGGTTGTTTTGTTTAGTTTTTTGAGACAGGGTTTCTCTGTGTAGCCCTAGCTGTCCTAGAGCTCACTCTATAGACGAGGTTGGCCTCAAACTCAGAGATCTGCCTGCCTTTGCCTCCCAAGTGCTGGAACTGAAGGCATGCACTGCCACTGATTGGCAAGACCCTGTCTTTTTAAATTAATTAATAATAATTATTGATAATAGTAATAATAATAATGTTTAACTGAGCCAAAAGGAAGATCAGGAAGCTATGGACCATGAAGAAATCCCTTTTGACACAGGGTTCAGCTGGTGTATATGGGTGGCATATGTCACCAAGATGATTTAATGGAGTCAACAACTGTCTGTCATCCAACAGCAGCCATGTTGCCAACCTTAGACCTCAGAACTTGGACCTCCAATCTGAAGAAATAATTCATGAGTCAATGTGGTCTGGGATGCTATGTGTCTCTAGGGGTCCCTATGTCCCATTCTGACATCTTGTGTCCTTTCTCCATTCCCCATTTCTCTCTCCACCTGTTCCCTCAAAGAGCTGTCAAGTTCTCAGCCAAGTTGATGGGGCAGGCCATGGCCAAGAGGGTCAAAGCAACAATTCTCTATGCCACAGAGACAGGCAAATCACAAGCCTACGCCAAGACCCTGTGCGAGATTTTCAAGCACGCCTTTGACGCCAAGGTGAGCAAGGGCTGGGAGAAGTTCCCTGAACCCTCATAGAAAATAATGCGCGTATTTGCATACATACCAAACAGAGATATGTCTCCCATGGATCCTGCAAGAGTCCAATCCACAGGAAACCCCCATCTCTGGAGCAAAATGTTAGTGGGTTGACGAGAGCCCACCCTGCTAGGGATCAGTGTGAGAAACCTCAATAGCTACAGCTCCATGCATATATCAGGACTTTCCAGAGCTCCGAATCTATGAACACCCATTATAACTGGGGAAATTATGAACTATACATATTTCGTGAACATATCTGACCCAAACAAGATCCCTGGTTCTCATGGGGCACCTGGGGAAAGTGGGGTTCCTTAGAAAGGTTGAGAGATGTGCAGGTAATACGAAAATTCAGGTGACAGTCCTCTCCCTGCGATGTGCACCTCAGCCTCAGGGGGCTCAGGTCCTTCCAGGTACTGGAGGCAGGCTTAGAGAAAAGACTGGGCAAGCCTGCTCAGGTGCTGCCAGGTCACACCCAGCCTAACCGTGCTCAGGACTCCAAGATCACGAAATATCTGGGGGCATGGGGTTGGGCACATGGCTCAGCCAGTAAAGCGCTTGCCATCCAACCATGACCATTGGAGTTTGGGCGCCAAGCACCCAAATGTAAATGCCAGGAGTGTGGGTAGCCTGGAGCCCTGGCACATGGGAGGTGAGACAGGAATTTCCCCAGAGCAAGCTGGCTTGTTAGAACAGACAAATCAGTGATCTCTGGGCTCAACTGAGAGACCCTGTCTCAGAAAAGGAAGCGGAGACCAATGTAAAAGACACCCAATGTCAACCTCTGACCTTCCCATGCACACGCACAAATATGTGAACACATGCGTATTCACACCACACACACACACACACACACACACACGCACACATGCACGCAAGGAAAAAAAAGGTTCAGGGGTCTTTATAAAGATCTACTCCATTGGACCAGAGCCTGGGTTCCCATAGTCCTTCAGGACACAGTGGTCATAGCAAGATTTCATGCCAACAAACATCATTAGTGCTACCACAAGAGTCCACTAAATAGTGAGCATCGAGAACATTGGGCCCCGAGCCAGGAGGCAGCTCAGAATAGCTCACACTCTTGCTCATAGTATCCTCTGTCCCCTGTCACTTTTCCGACTTTCCTTGTTTCCACTCACCTCTCCTCTCCTCTCCCACACCCCCCACACCTAGGCAATGTCCATGGAGGAGTATGACATTGTGCACCTGGAGCACGAAGCCCTGGTCTTGGTGGTCACCAGCACCTTTGGCAATGGAGACCCCCCTGAGAACGGGGAGGTGAGAAGGAATGCCCCTGCCCTAGCATGGGATTCCAGTCCCCACAGGAAATGGTCACAGTTGGGATCCTTCCCCACAACTGCCACTCAGACCCTCCCTCCCCCAAGCCCCAAAGTCAAGATTTCGGTTTGATCCAATTTAGGCAAAAGGGACAATACCAAGTTTTGATTACCAGTGTCCCTTGGCTAAATATCCCCACAGTGAGCTGTGTGTTTAAGGTACTCCAGTTCTGAGCTTGGAGCAGTTCTTGGAGACAATAAAGGCCACAACATCAGTTGTACCCTGGGGTAGGGCGCTAGCTCACACCTGTACTTTAAATAACCAGCCGTCCCCACATATACATGGAACCTGCAGCTGGGGCACGGGCTGCCCACCTCAGCCCCTGGCCATCCCTGGCATCTCGCCATCAGGCAGCAGGCTCCTCTTTTACCAGTCACAGCCCCAGGGCCTGTGCCCACCACTAATACTGTCTTCACGCTCTGCTCATTCACGTTGACTTGTAGAAATTCGGCTGCGCTTTGATGGAGATGAGGCACCCGAACTCTGTGCAGGAGGAAAGGAAGTAAGTGAATGTCCTCTCTGATGTTATATGCTTCTCTTGGGAACCATTGAACAATATGTCTTGACAACTAGGGTTCATGTGAGGGCCCGGCTATGGTTGACAGCCTTTGGAGATGGGTTTAGCTGGTGGTCTGGCCTTCACTGTGGCTGGAGTTATGGTCTCTGACTTGACATCCATCTCCTCTGTACCTCCAATTCTGTTATCAGGCAGAGATAGTAATATCTACCTTGACTGCCTGAACCGAATCAGATTTTTAAAATGGGAGGGTCTCGAGAAAGATTAGGAGCCCTGTGCAAACCTCGGTTCCTATTGTCACTCCTCTGCCTTCGGGGAAGCCACTCTCCTTAGAAACTTCCACCCGAGGCTCAGAATGGTTGTGCAGGTCACGTTCAAAGTTATCTGCTAAGCCAAAGGCCTGTGTGTGCACACACATTCCTGAAGGAGTTGGACCTCACATGGTTCTAAAGGCATTTTAGAGGGCTGGCAAACAGCTTCGTTGGGTGGGAGTTGCTAGCCACCAACCTTGATAACTAAGCTTCATCCCCAAGACCCACATGGTGGAAGGATAAAATTGACTCCTCCTCAACACATTTTACAAGGTGGAAACGTCTGTGCACCAAACCATCTTTGGAAATCTCTAGAACATTCTTTGAGGTGCTGAACACAGGGCACATGCACGCTGAAACCCCCTCAGGAGACCAATACAGGCTTGCCTCCAAAAAGCAGATCCTGTGACTTAAGACTGTATGTGTGAGCCGGGCAGTCGTGGTGCATACCTTTGATCCCAACACTTTGGAGGCAGAGGCAGGTGGATCTCTGTGAGTTTGGGGCCAGCCTGGTCTACAGAGTGAGTTCCAGCACAGCTGGGAATACACAGAGAAACCCTGTCTTGAGAAAAAAATTAACAAACAAAAAAGAACGTGGGTATGATTCATAGCTGACTGGACTTTAGAGACACTCTCTCTGGGTCTCCCTCCTGAGAACACAGGACCAAACCCAGGCTCTGGGTACCCAGGGAACAGAACCATGAGCATCTTCTGGTCAGCACTTGCTCCCCTCCACCTCCCTATCCCTCTCCTTTCCATCCACAGCAGCTCCCCTCTTCCCGCCTCCTTCAGGGAGAGATAGGGCACCATCCATTCTCCCCTCTAGGTACCCGGAACCCTTGCATTTCTTTCCCCGTAAAGGGCCTTCCCTGTCCCATGCTAACCTTGAAGCCCACAGTCTGGTTGCTGTCGGTGACAACCAGCACAGGTAGAGAGCATCCGTGTGCCTCTGTGTGTGTGTGTGTGTGTGTGTGTGTGTGCATGCATGGTGTACATTACATGCTGCATGCCCAGTACACTGGAACATCCCTTGCTACATTTGAGTCTCAAAGAGACCTGAATCCTCACCCAGGCCTGGCCACTAACTCTAGGAACCTTAAGCAAATCTTTTGACCTCTGTGGACCTTGGTCCTTCTCAGGAACCACATGGGGAGAAACCTCTGCTCTGCCCATCTCTGGGGCTGTTGCTGAGGATGGAGGGAATTATCAACAGCAGGGAAAGCAATGGCAGAAACCTCCAGCCTCATACAGCACACGTGCTGGTATTTTTACCCCACAACCATCCATCCTGCCTCCCCCGCTAACGACACAGCCACCCCCCTGGTATGCTGCATGACGGATTTGGAGAAGTGACTCAATGTGAGTCTATTTTTGGGGCAGAAAATACACATCCGTGTATTTAGAACCTTGTTAGAACAAAAACTTTGAAAAGCATCCAGCCTAGAAACGCTCTGCCAGAGTGTGCATGTTCCTTTTTTGTTTCTCTCTCTGTCTCTCTCTCTCTCCTTCCTTCTCCCTCCCTCCTTCTCCTTCTCCTTTTGCATTCTAACATGTTTCTTGGGATTCTGTCTTAGTTTAGGGGATTTAGGAAGGGAAGAGTTGTCTGTGTTGAATATTGAGAATTTTATTTTAGTTTCTGTTTTTTAAGATTTATTTTATTTTAAATTATGTGAGTGTGTGCATATACATGTGTGTAAGTATGTGCAGTGCCCACAGAAGCCAGAAGGGGGAGTTACATCCCTCCATGTGGTTGCTGAGGAATGAATTCAGGTCCTCTGCCAGAGTGGCAATGTCGGCACTTGTTTCTGTTTTCTCTAGAAGCAAAAGATCTCGATGGAAACTGATTTTGCTTTCAGTCTCGGGTTCCTGAGCCTCTTGTGCTGCATCCTGGGCCTTGGACATCCTCCCTGGCTGTGAAAACTATGGGGAAATGCTGGGCCTATGAGGTGCTTGTCTCACAGCCGTGAGAACCTGAGCTCCATCCTCAGAACACACACTCTAAAAAGTTAGGGGCCAGACATAGTGGGGCTGGGCGTGGTGGCACCTTTAATCCCCGTGTTCAGAAGACAGAGGCAGGGGATGTCTGTATGTTCAAGGCTTCATATTGAGATACTGTCTCCAGAAATGCAAAAGAGGGGAGAGAGGAAAAAGGAGAAAGAAAGAAAGTGAAAGTCAGGAAGGCAGGTACAGCAATCCTGCATAGGCCTGCCCAGCTAACCTAGCCTATTTGGTGAGTTCTAGGCCAATGACAAACTCTGTCTCAAAACACAAGATAGGCAGCACCCGAGGAAGACTCCCAAAGACCTCTAGTCTCCACACACAAGTACATATCCAGCCCCCCACATGTGCACACACATAAACACACACATGTTTACATACGTGCATGTGTCCCCACATACATATGTGTATATTTACGTAAATACACACACCCTCACCCACACACAGTGTGCATGTGTGCCTCAGATCAGTGCCAAGAACAGTTTCCACTTTTACTGGAAATGCGGCTTATGACCCTAAAATGTCTGAGAATGTCACTCTGCGGCAGGAGAGTGTTGGCAGGGACAGGCCAGCCTTGTGGGACTTTCTACAGTGCTATCATCTGTCTGTGCTGGCTATGAGGCGGCCACCAGCAGCATATGGCCACTGAGCACCTGGAACAAAATACGACGAGTGCAGGCAAGGAGCCGATGCTTGAGAATTTTCATGCCTGGGCACACTGTAGGTTGAGCATATTTTTCCATACGTCCCTAACCCCCTTCCTCGCCCTTCCTGTGTCCCTACACAGCTTCACTTGTACTTCCATGCCATTTACACATACATGATGTTATGTGTTGCTTTAAAATTCAGAAACTACAAAGGGGAGAAAATGTAAAATATTTTTCTGGGATTGGCTTATGTAATCATCCCCACCCTAGCCCCCATTTCTGCAAATAATGTGACTTTTTTTCTCCTTCTCTTCCTCTTCCTCCTTCTTCCTTTTGATTTTTTGAGGCAGGGTTTCTCTGGGTAGCCCCAGCTGTCCTGGAACTCACTCTGTAGGAGATTCACCTGCATCTACCTTTAGTCTGCTGGAATTAAAGGCATGAGCTACCACGCTCAGCTGAGGCTGACTTCATTCTCCTTTATGGCTGAAAAGTCTCCTCTGGGTTCCTATACTCATCCCACATTTAACCACGCCCTCTCTTCTTGGACACCTAGTTTTTAATTGTAGTTCATTATAATTAACTTTGGGTCTACATAGTTGCAGGCAGCAAATGGCTACCATATTGGAGAACACCAGTCTTGTTTCCAGCTGCTTGGTGAGATCTAGGAACAGAGATGTTGACTCTCAGGCCCCACCTGATCTCTACCGAACCAGAACTCTCTCCTTACCAGAGTTCCCCCCTTATTCTGCATGCTACACCTTGAGAGGCCAGGAGGCCTGGTCCCAGTCACAGCATCTCCCCCACCCCACCAACCCCATACTGACAAGACCATCTGAACTCTGTGGGTCTCAATCTTCCCAGTTTAAACAAGGCCTGGAAACATTTACATTTGAGAGGTCAGCTATCATTGTGGCCATTGCGAGTAAGTTGATGCATTCCCAGAGAGCCCAGAAGAGTGGTATAATTTAAATTTAGCTCAATACCAGAGAGAAGGTTCTAGAACCAGGATCAAGAAGTTAAAGATGTCCAGAGTGGGAGCTGGCCTCAGGAGGGCTCCAAGGCAGAGCTCATGCCCTTGTCCGTTTGTCACAGGAGCTACAAGGTCCGATTCAACAGTGTCTCCTCCTATTCTGACTCCCGCAAGTCATCAGGTGATGGGCCTGACCTCAGGGACAACTTTGAAAGTACTGGACCCCTGGCCAATGTGAGGTGAGTGTGAGTGCAGGAGACTGAGGGCGATGAAGGTCTCAGAGAGCCGGGCTCGGCGGCTAGTGGTTCTTCATTCGGGAGAATTCTTCTTTCCTCAGGGGCTGCTCCCTCTCTAAGTCACACTACCTGGTCTCCCGTGTGTGGGAACATTTGCACCTGACAACCTCTGATGTCTCTCCTGCTAACCCCGCCACCACTCAGATCCTATCGCCAAGACTAATCCGTCATCTGTACTGTAGGGCACTAGTCTCTGGATGCCACCCAGATCCTATTGCCAAGGCTAATCCATCACCTGTACTGTAGGGCACTAGTTTCTGGATGCCACTGTCTCAGCTGCTTTCCCAAGGAGACAGATTTTACACAGAGTGAACATCTCTGGAGACACCCGCAGCGGATCTTAACCCTAGGTGCATGATAGAGCCATGTGTGGCTGGTGATATAGTCCCAGCCCTCAAGAAGCTGAGGAGAAAGGATGGCAAGTTCAAGGCCAGCCTGGGCTACATTAGGAGAGTCTCAAACAAAACAAAAATAACCTGGGGATGCTTGTGATCGGCCAGTGTGATGCCCAAGTCCACGGAAGAGCTTCTGCAGTTGGTCTAGAACTGGGCCTGCTGCTGCCACTTTTCTTCTAAGCCTTGCCAGTGGCCTCTACCGTGAGGTCAGATTTGAAAATTCCTCCCCAAACCCACATTTTCCTAAAGCAGAGACACATTCCATGGGACAATTTGGCGGAGGAGGTGGCACAAAGACAAGCATTTGGGGATTCAATGTGTGTTCAGTTGAGTAAGTATTTAGAAGTTAAAATGGCGATGCCAAGATTTGCTGTCCTGGGTAAAGACCATGATAGTACTGATGCCCTGTTGTGCCACCATCCAGACCTAGCCATAACTGTCTCCCACCTTGACCAGACAAGCCTTCTCATTGACTGCTCAGAGCCAGGCTCATAGGTGGCACAGGACACAGGGTTTCTAACCAGTGAAGAATCGTGTCTCTTGCTACATGCTTACACTCTTTTTCTAGTCTGTATGTGGCATGCATGTGTGCATGGGTGTGTGCCACTCAATGTGGCACAGCTCTTAGATTTTGATATCGGAACATTATGTTAGCATATTGCCTTCATACTCCAGTTAGGAAGAAAGGTATCCCTGCCCTAACCCACCCCCAAAATACAACTCCCTTCTTCCCATTGATAGACTTGTATTTAAAGAACTGTACTCAAGAACGTAGATTTGGTTCAGTCTGGAAAGTTACTGTCACATGAGCATGAGGACCTGAGTTTGATCCCTAAGGCCCTGGGAAGTCCAGGCATGACATCAGGCATCAAGGTGTGAGCTGTAATCCCAATCCTGTGGAGGAAAACAGGGTCCTCAGGTCCCAGCGAGAAAAAATTATTCTGAGACTCAACATCCACAGTTGACATCTGTCCTCCACATGTGTGTGCACACATACCTGTGCACACACCAAAAGTAATTATACTTAATTATTATGGTGATATTTTCATTTTATCATATAAAAGTATGCAGGCATTTTTTTCCTTGTCTCAAGGCCCACAAGGAACCTTCAACTTTGAAATCACAAATGTCTTTGCTATCTGGCCCGGCAGATGAAAACTTAGTCAACTGTTGGTTTCGAGGTTTAAAATAGGAGCTTTGAACTCCTAACTAGAGATTGTCATGGTAACGTGAGTCTCCCGGTAACTGTGGTATGGGCCCCTCAGCCTGTCCAGAAGTGCTGTCATGAGTCAGCCACCTGATCCTTTGCTGGTGAGCGTGAGGGTCACGCCTCTGAGTCTGTTGGAGATGCTGTAGTGAGAGACTGACGGACATTTGTTGCTCTCATTTCTGGGAGCCTGGGGAGTCCATGGTCAGGCTCCCATGAGAGCTCACCCCTACTTCATACACAGCTCCTTACAGCTGTGCCCTCATGTGGTGGGAGGGATGAAGTCTGGTTCCTTCAACCCCTTAGATGGGCACTCATTTCATTCTAAAGAGCCCCACCCTGATGACCTGATCACCTTCCAGAAGCCCCTTCCCTTCATTCCATCATATGAACATGCTCCCACATGGGAGTCGGGGACTCAAGTACCCCAGCCATAGTATGTAGTCTGCCAAACCAGTGAGTGAAAAGCAGAAGGAAGTTATATAAGCCAGGCAACCCACACATGTCTCAGGAGAGTGGAAACAGAATTGCAGGGACTTGCTGGCTTATGCAATGTAAGCTCTACATTCCAGGAGAGACCCTGCCTCAAAGGGATAGTGGGGAGGAGGAAGAGAATATACAATACCCTCTTCTGGCCTCTGCCTATGCACAGGCCTGCACATTCACACATGTGTGCAGACACTCACAGACACAGTTAAGTAATTTTAAAAAGCAAATTAAAGCACAAGGAGTCATTAACGGTATTGAGCAAGGTCAAACGTGACCAACATTACACACCCACATAACAGGGATGTTGGGCAAAGGTGTATCTGTATTGGGATAAGGCTAAAATGGATGGTATGAGACAGAAGAACCCTTTTCTGTCCCCCTCTGATTTGTCCACACTGGCTGCTTCATCTTTGTGCAGGCTGCTTCCCTGTGAGGAGTGGTACTCAGACCCAGCAAGACTGGGGGATGATGGGAAAAACCTGGTCTCATGCACAGGCTGTACTTGGGGGGGACTCTGAAGCCCCTGGAGAAGAAGGCTGTGAAGGAAAGGAAGAGCAGAATATAACAGGGTCAAAGGAGGACAGAGAGACCTGTGATAACTTTTGCTCCACCAGTGAGACCACTGG
Organism: Dicrostonyx torquatus; assembly: GCA_028555095.1. Classification (NCBI taxonomy): domain Eukaryota; kingdom Metazoa; phylum Chordata; class Mammalia; order Rodentia; family Cricetidae; genus Dicrostonyx; species Dicrostonyx torquatus. The sequence goes on from JAQHUG010000208.1 coordinate 2,712,732, forward strand.
ACCCATACCAGGTCATGTTGTAATGATGAAGAGCCTCCTCCCAACATCCCTCCCTCCTCCTTCCTCTTCCATCTCTACTACCATTTCATCCCCAGCAGCCTCAAGCCATTCAGAGACAGTGAGTGACAAGGCTCCACTCCTGGCTTGTCTGGTGTGACTGTTTTTATCAGAGCATCCTCCTTGGAGACAGCAGAGAGGGGCTTCTGTCACATTTGTGAATCCATCATTGTAGTCCAGTTGGCTCAGTCAGAACCACTCTCCAGAAATGAGCCCCATATAATATCTATAAGAAGGTAACTGGATGTGGCACTATACAACTAAAGTCCCAGTACTCAGGAGATGGGAGCAGAAGCAGAGTTCAAGGCCATCATAGGCTATCTAAAACCCTGAGTCAAACAAACAAACAAAAATCCTGTAAATAAGGTCCACTGCTTCCCCAAAACTCAATATCCACCTCAGCATGGAGAAAACTCACATTAGCTTGACCCACACTGGCTCAAGTATCAGTGTTCTCTTGGTGGAGAGAGCTTGTGAAACACTAATTTCACAGACATTAGAAAGGGTACAGCATGCATGTTCAGTGTGCACGACTCTTATCATCCCCATGTAGAAAATCCCACCTCTACACCAACATGTGATATATTCAAAAGTTCTTTGGGTCACTTTGTTAGTTCAGATCCCCGACTGCCACCATATTAGAATCCTCATGGCCATCCTTGAGACATTGACTTGTGGCAAATAGAAGCATCCCTGCTGAGATTCTCTTCTGTCCATGGTCTAACAGAGGAGACTGCACCCAACAGCTGATGTTTCCCACTCATTGCCCTCTCCTTCCTCAGAAACTACTGGAACCTTCTCTTGAAGACAGTCATCACTGTGAGAGACCAAGAGGAAGAAGGGTCTTAAGAACTCTTGGGATTAAAATCATCCTTCCACTAAAATGTTCTGAAAGCTAGGAGTTCAGCCAGGGTTAGATTCCATCTGGCTTCTCTTAGCGGTTTGTTAGTGACTACCTTCTTTCTGGAGAGGAGGGGCGGAATAAGAGGAGGAAAGGAGGAGCGGAGGAGAGGAGAAGAGGAAGGGTGAAAGAGGAGGAAGAAGAAAAGGAGAGGAGAGATGGAGGAAGAGAAGGAGAGGAGAAATGGAGGAAGAGGAGGAGAGGAAAGATGGAGGAAGAGGAGGAGAGGAGGGGCAGAGGAAGAGGAGGAGAGGAAGGGCGGAATAAGAGGAGGAAAGGAGGAGCGGAGGGAGAGGAGAAGAGGAAGGGTGGAAGAGGAGGAGGAAGAGAAGGAGAGGAGGAGCAGAGGAAGAGGAGGAGAGGAAGAAGAGGAGAGGAGAGATGGAGGAAGAGGAGGAGAGGAGGGGTGGAGGAAGAGGAAGAGAGGAGGGGTGGAATAAGAGGAGGAAAGGAGGAGAGGAGGAGAGGAAGAAGAGGAGAGGAGAGATGGAGGAAGAGGAGGAGAGGAGGGGTGGGGGAAGGGGAGGAGAGGAGATTTACTTTATAAGGATCTTACTAACATTAATAAAGCTCCTATTCTGACATACAGTCCCATAGGGTTCAGGATTTCAGTACATGAATTTCAAGGTCACACTAATCAGCCCACAGGACCAGACACCCCACACCCTGCAGCCCCCATCACAGACCTTCTGTTTTCTTCTGGACAGGTTCTCAGTGTTCGGCCTGGGCTCTCGAGCGTACCCTCACTTCTGCGCCTTCGGGCACGCAGTGGACACCCTCCTGGAGGAGCTGGGAGGGGAGAGGATTCTGAAGATGAGGGAGGGGGATGAGCTCTGCGGGCAGGAAGAGGCTTTCAGGACCTGGGCCAAGAAGGTCTTCAAGGTAGGAGACCCACTGTACCCCAGACAGCACCAAGCTGTCCATGGGTGTGGCTCAGTGGTAGGGACTGCTCAGTGGTAGTATGTTTGCCTAGCATGCAGGAGGCACAGGGTTCTAACCCCGGAATGGGAAGGAAAGGAGATGGGGGTAGAAATATAAAGCAAGAAAAGGAAGGAAGGAGGGAGGGAGGGAGGGAGGCCAAAAGGAAGAAAATGAAGAAGAGAGAGAGAAGGATAGACAAAGGAGGGTCCTCCCACAATGTCCACAGCCAGGATACAGCTCCAGTGAATTTGGGCAACCTTAACATACACATTCCCCATGCAGAGTTCTCAGGGGCACTGAAGCCAGCCCTGTGGCTTTTATTCTCTCTGTCCACTGCCCTGGAATGGGTCCTCGACAGCAACCCCAGAAGGAAGGGTCCTGGGCAACTTCTGTCATTGAACTTGTGCTGAAGGCAAAAAAGGAAACTGAGGCCCAAGGGTCTATGAGTTATTAGAGGGAGCTGTGTCTAGAAGCCTCTTCCTGGATTTCCATCCAGACATTGAGAGTCGAGATGAATTCAAGTTCATCCCCATCCGAGATAACTGTGTTTTCTCTTCTCAACAGTCAACCTTGACTGAGCATCCCAGAGGCCAGGCCCCTGAGAAGCCCCTAAACCAGTGGTTCTCAATCTTCCTATCACTGTGACCCTTCAATACACTTTTTCGTGTTGTGGTGACCCCCCAACCATAAAATTATTTTCGTTGCTATTTTAAAACTGTGATTTTGCTACTGTTATGAATCATAAGGTAAATATTTTGGAGATAGAAGTTTATCAGTGGGGTCAGGACCCACAGGTTGAGAACCGTTGCTCTAAACCCTGTGGCTGTTGGCATCCTGGTTTCGCATCCCACCCTCAGCTTGAGCAGTGACTCATTTCTGTGTCTGCAGACATTCTTTCTTGTTCATATGAATGAAGTCCAATACCAGAACCTTTTATGACTGGCTTCTTTCCCTAATTATGAAGTTTTTAAGGTCCTTCCACGTTGTGGTATATGTCAGCACTTTATCCCTTCTTGTGGCCAAATAATATTCCACCGTATATTTTGCTTTTCTATTTTTCTATTGATGAACATGTCAACTGTTTTGAAATAGGCACACAGTCAGATAATAATAAAGCCTATGTTTGAAAACTTTAAATCTCACTGGGAAAAAAAATTCCATGGTTGTTGATGCCTCAGTGTCCATTAGTTGAGAGGCTGAGGCAGAGGCATCACTTGGACTTGAAGGTTCAAGACCTACCTGGACCTATCTCAGAAAAACGTTTGCTAATCATTCTGAGCAGTAGTCTTAGGATTATTAATGTTTGCTAATAAAGGAGTTTTGACCAAAAAGGAAACAAACAAGAAAAAAAAAAGTGTATTCAGACAGCTTGTCCTGCCTTTGTGTAATTGTTTTAAATCTTTTGAAGAAGACAAAAAAAAGTTCTATGGTATTTACTTTCATTTTTAATGTTAAGCCTCTGGGTATGTGGGATTTAGTAATAAATGTCATTATAGCTGTGTCTTCAGTAGAGGTGAGGACCTCAAGTCATTGCTTAAAATAGAGGGTAGGGTACATGCATGGATGGATGGGTGGGGGTAGATGAATGGATATGAAAGAGTGAGTAAGTGGATGAAATATTATGTGGAGATGGACAGATAGATGGGTGCATAGAAAAGTAGATGTGTGTGTGTGTGTGTGTGTGTGTGTGTCAGTGGATGGATGGATGAATGGGTGGATGGATGAATGATGGATAATTGATTGCATGGATGATGGATGGTTGGGTGGATGGATGGATGGTCACATGGATGATGGATGGTTGGGTGGATGGATGGATGGTCACATGGATGATGGATGGT
>JAQHUG010000208.1:2717079-2728211 GCA_028555095.1 Dicrostonyx torquatus
GGATGGATGGGTGGGTGGATGGATGGATGGTCACATGGATGATGGATGGTTGGGTGGATTGATATATGAATGGATAGACAGATGGATGGATGCTTGGATGATGAATGGATAGATGGATGGATGGATGATAGATGAATGGATGGTTGAATGGATGGGAGAAAATGCTGATAAGATAGATGGACAAACAGGTAGATAGATTAATGGGTGGGTAAGTGGGTTGGTGGATAGATGGTGGAAGGAAGAATGGGTGCAGAGAGGGAGGAAAGAAAAGGGTTACAGGGGCGAGAAAAAGAGGGATGGAGAGAAACATCCATTCCATGCCTCGGAGCTCCTCTAGCTTCACCGTCTAGAATAACTGAGGTCACCAAGAACTCTGTGTGCATCACAGGCAGCCTGTGATGTGTTCTGCGTGGGGGACGACGTCAACATCGAGAAGGCCAACAACTCCCTCATTAGCAATGACCGCAGCTGGAAGAGGAACAAGTTCCGTCTCACCTATGTGGCCGAAGCTCCAGAGCTGACACAAGGTACCTGACACTGCCCTCCTGGGAGGCCTTTGTAAGCTTAGGGAGGGTTGGACTGGAGAGCTCCTCTTAAGGTTGTATGGGAGTGGCTTTATCACTCTGGTCCCCCTCTCAGAGAAGCCCTTGAGCCACACAGGCCTTACATTTGTCCCCACGTGCAGGGTACTGTGTAATCGGGAGTCTCTCTCCAGCCACACAGCCTGCCTACAAACCATCCCCACCTCTGTTCCATTTACCTTGGCATTTGGTTTCGTGTCTGCAACCACCTCACCCAGCCCCACTGATACCTACTCCTACCCTCATCCTTTCCACTCCAGAGGAAGAGCTGGAAAGGGGTCAGAGGAGGTGACTCACTTGGTAAAGTACAGGCTCTACAGACACCAGGACCTGCGCTGATTCCCCAGAACCCATGAAGGAGCCAGGCATGGTAGTGCATGCTTACAGTCCCAGCACTGGGAAAGAGGAAACCAGAGAACCTGGGGCTCACTAGGCAGTCAGCCTAGACAAACTGGCCAGCTCCAGGCCAGTGAGAGACCCTGTCTCAGAAGATAAGTTTATACATTACCTAAACAGTGACAGCTCAGGGTCCTCTGGCCTATACATACACACACACACACATCCACCTGTGCACACACTATCACATGCATACACACACACACACACACACACACACAGAGGTGGAGAGGTTTTGTGGAGATTTGTTTAAGCCCCTCTCATTATTTCTCTCCTCACAGGTCTTTCCAGTGTGCACAAAAAGCGAGTCTCAGCTGCTCGATTCCTTAGCCGCCAAAACCTGCAGAGCCCTAAGTCCAGGTAGGAACACCCGCTCAGCAGCAATCCCTTCCGCTCCCAGGAAGGAGAGCTCAGATTCCAGAGACCGCTGAAAGCTCCTGGAGCCCCTCACACCAGGTCCCCATGTCCCCAACTAGAGACATGTATCAATCACACATAATGCTGAGAAAGAAATGGGCCTCAGGGTGATCTTGCAGGCTGCCCCCTGTGTGAAATAGCTGAGTGTTCTCTGTAGGCAGCATCTCTTTCGGAAAGTGCTTAATCCGATGCTGTGAGTGATTGTTCGCTAGAGCAATGTTTCTCAACCCGTGGGTCACGACCCCTTTGGGGAATCCAATGACCCTTCCACAGGGGTCACCTAAGACCACTGAAAAACACAGCTGTTTACATTACCAGTCATAACAGTAGCAAAATTACGGTAGCAACAAAAATAATTTTGTGATTAGGCATCACCAAACTTGAGGACCTGTATTAAAGGGTCACAGTAGGAAGGTTGAGAACCACGGCTCTAGAGAGCTGCAAAAATAACTACCTGTACTGTGGAGTGACGGCAGGCGCACCCCCAAACAGCTTGCTCTTTGATTCAAAACCCTATCTATAATGTATTATCTGGGGGGTGGCTGTGTGCCACCATGTGCCTAGGGAGATCAGAGGACAACCTTTGAGTGTCCATCCTTACGTCCCACCTCATTTGAGATAGGGACTCTTCACTGCTGCATAAGCCTGACATGGCCCATGGAGCTTCTGTGAACCCTCCTGTCCCTTCCTATGGGTGCTGGGCTTTTCAGGCATGCGCCTTCTGCATTTGGCTTTTTGTTGTTGCTTGTGTGTGTTGGGGGTGGGGAGGGTATGGTCTTGCCAAGACCAGGAGAGTGTCCGATGCCCTCAAACTGGAGTTACAAGTGATTGTGAGCCACCATGTGGATGCTGGGAACTACACCTGGGTCCTCTGCCATGGCTGCCAGTGCTCTTAACCACTTTGCCATTTCTGCAGCCCTATGAACCCTTTTATGTAGGCTGTAGAGAGCTGAACTCGGGTCTTTAGTCTTGTGCCATAAATGTTTTCACCCAATGAGCTATCTGCCAAGCCCTAGAAATAATCTTACTACCCAACATAGCCTAATAATTTACTCTCTGCTATAGCCAAACACCTTGCTATCTGATATGGGGTACGTTTGTTTTAGCACTTGGAGCAGGAGCAGGGCAGGGGCACGGGTGAGGCTTTTGTTTTATGCAATGCTGGGCTTGAACCTGGGATCTTACACACACTAGGTGAGTGCTGGACTAGTGAACTGCATTTTAAAGCTTAGCACTTGATTTAAAACACAGCTTAGCTGGGTGGTGGTGGCACAGCCTTTAATCCCAGCACTTGGGAGGCAGAGGCAGGCAGATCTCTGTGAGTTCAAGGCCAGTTTGGTCTACAACAAACGGCTAGTTCCTGGATAGGCTCCAAGCTATAGAGAAATCCTGTCTCCAAAAAACAAAAACACAGTTAGCTTTTTCAGCAACACCCAAAACAAATCATGTTTTATTCCCAAGAGACTTATATGACCAAGGACACTGGCCCATATCCTTTGGGTCCCTTTGCTTCCAAGCTGTTTTCCTAAGACCCGGCTTCTGGAGCTTCAGGCTTTAGCCACAGGCTCTTATTCCTCCACTGGAAATATCACTCCCAGACCCCAGCAGCAGAGGTCACATGATCACCACCAATAACTGTGTCGGGCCAGTTACTGCCATCACCAGCCTGAACAGGACAAGCCAATATCACCTGTCCTGCAACACTGATCTCATGGCCAACTCATCCGTCCACCAAGCCTGTGTCCTCGCTGAATCCAGGCACCTCTCTTTTCAAAGTGATCACATGCAGGCTGGCTGCCACTCTGCACCTATAGTAATTAAGTCTTTGCACTGATCCCTCTTGGGATTTATTTTTTCACCTTTCAGTTACAGCTCAGGTGTGTCTTCTAAATTCTTCATTCTTTGCAGTCCTAGGCACTGATCCCAGTTCTCCCACACATAAACACTGGGTCCATGCAGCCTTGGGAAAGTCACAGACTGTGGAACTGAGAGCTGGAGAGGTGACTCAGTGACTAAAAGCACTGGCTGCTCTTTCAGAGGACCCTGGTTCAGTTCCCAGTACCCACATGGTTGCTCACAACCATCTGTAACTCAAGTTCCAGGGTATGTGGCTCCCTCTTCTGGTTGCCATGGGTAGCAGTGAACATACATACACTCAAAACATTCATAGACAAAATGAAAATAAATACATTTCTTAAAACGTCACTGGGATGCTCTGAGGTCCTTTCTCCCTCACTATAGCACAGAAACACTGACAACAAGCTTGCTCACTTGTGTCTGATACTCTGTCTTCCGTGCACCGAGCAGAGCCCCCGAACGCTCTTTCTAACTCACACCAGTTCAGGAAATAAAGGTCACAGTCGCTCACATGTTAGATATGAGAAGTAACCAGGAGAAAATGCAAGTGTCTTTTATCAAGGTCACACTGACCTGGTTATCTGGCCACCACACCAAATGACTCCACAGATGGTCTCCGTCTCCTTTGCCAGGCTGCTGTGACCATTGAAAATGATCCTCCTAAAGCGGCTGGCACAGTACAGGATCCATTCACAGTCCTTGTTCCTCTCTGCCTCCTCATGCTACCTGCATAGTTAGCATGCATGCTTCCTGCGTGCCCTTCCGAGCCTTTGATTAGAGAGGTCAGCAGGGCAGAACCCAGAGCCTCTTGAACTCTCCCTCAAATATTCTCAGACATTAATAGAATAGATTAGGCACTTAGTATCTTTGAACAGTTAGTTCAATGCAGCATTAGGTGCATCGGGACATCTGACGGACAGGGGCTGTAGAGAAGCTGTACCTGATGTCCCAGTTCTATCCCATGGAAAGTCACCACTGACATGCTGTTACAAGAGAGGCTCCAAGTGTACCAAGGAGCCATGCGCATTGAAGAGTCCATGAAAAGCCAGTGTGTAGTGGGTCCTCCCAAGAGCATGGTTCACAGGCACGTGGCCTGGGAATCTGCTGCTGTCTACCACCCGGAAGGAACCTGACTCTGGCAGAGTTTCAAAGATTAGCAAAGGAATTTGCCAAGCAAGGTTAGGAACTGGAATTGAGTTAAAAGAGTTATGAACTAGCAGAGAAAAGACCAAATTGTACCTAAGGGGTTTGGGGACTGGAGCAATAGGCCAGTGGTTAAGAGCACTGGATGCTCTTCTAGAGGACTTGGGTTCAATGCCCAGCACCCACATGGTGGCTCACAACTACCTATAATTCCAGTTCCAGGACATCTGATGCCCTCTTTTGGGCCTTTGTGGGCCCAGACAAGCATGGTGCACAAATGTACATGCAGGCAAAACACCCATAATTTATACACATAAAATAAAAACCCATAATTTATACACATAAAATAAAACACCCATACATATACACATAAAATAAAACACCCATACATATACACATAAAATAAAAATAACTAAATATATTTTTTAAAGATAACGTTTTATAGAATTTTTTAAGTATAATTGAGTGGAAAAGCATAACTTACTCACTTTCCCAGGCCAAGGCCAAAGAGGGAGCCTCCCTGGCCTAGGAAACCATAGACAAAGTATCACAAACCGTTACCACTAGTAATCCTTAATTACAGGTACGGTGCCAAGGAGGAAGTAAGTGCCCTTTGGTGTATGACCCATGCAGAGTGACCCTACTCGGCATCCTGCTTGGAAACAAATTTTGTGATACGAGCACAGCAATTAGGAAAAACAGTGTATAAGAGGGTGTGTGATGGGGTGAGTGCGGGCAGGATAGAAACAAAACTGTAGAAGTCAAGGGGAGGAGCGAGACTGAAGGACTGGGGTTGATTGGTAGGGAGGGTGGGATTCCAAGAAGAAAAGTGAGAAGATGCCTAGAAAGGGAAGCAGGAACTCGAGGGCACAAAGGGAATTTTCCATGGACATGGATAGAGCGATCTTTATGTCTGTGTGGGCTGCACATGTTTGTGCATGTGTGTATGTGTGTATGAGGCCCCAGGTGACAGGTGGAATCCCCTCAGTTACTTCCAACCTAAGTTTTTTAGATAGGCTCTCACTGAACCTGGAGGTCACCAATTTGACTGGACGGCTGATCCGTGAGCCCCGGCGCCCTCCTCTCCAGCTGTGGGATTACAGGCGCATGCCACCTTGTGCTTTTACTCGCAAGTGGGAATCTGAAGGCAGGCCCGCTGCTTGGGGGGCAAACACTACAGAGCATTTCCCCAGCCCGAGATTCTGTATGTTCTTGAGATAAGGTAGCCCAAGAGGTCTTTTTTAAAATGCTAATTGAAGCAGATGCACTCTCTCCCCCACTTCACAGCCCACAGTGTTTCCTGCAGATCAAAGGGGATTCTCTGAAATCTATGCCTGGTCAGTTATGAAGAGGCCCCTGGGATCACACAGGTCATGAGGAGGCCCCTGGGATCACACAGGTCATGAAGAGGCCCCTTTACCTCTTCAAACTCTGCAGTCATGGCCAGGCATGGTGGCACATATCTTTAATTTTAGTGCTCAAGAGGCTGGGGCAAGAGGATTGTGAGTTCCTGATGTACCTAGCATGTATAGTTCAGAGCTAGCCTGGGCTACATAGTGCATTAAAGGTAGCCTGGACAACCTAGCACAACACCATCAACACAAAATGAAGAAAAGCACCGTTTCCGCTTTCCTAACGTGCTGGTCCCCTTTTCCGCCCTGGACTTCTGCTGACTCTCTCTCCTAGATCACCCTGCCCAGGGGTCTCCGTGTGCTCGATCAGCATTATGTCAAATAGCAGACCCCGAGAGACCACTGTCTCTCCCTTTGCCACCCTCCCCTCTGCTGCCACATATCCACTGCCCTACCCCTGTGAGAACTTTCAGTGACTTCCAGTGAGGACAAGATGTCCCGCCCACTCTTCTTGCCCATCACTCTCTCCTTGGTGCCACATGAGCACATGTTGGGGCAGCCAGCCCAGGCTCTCATTACCCTTCTGGCCGGATGGAGCTATTAGCTATTCGGATTTTTCTATCTAATGCGGGGCATTAGACAATTGTTGTCTCGCCCGTGAGCCTATCTGTACCACTGCCATGAGTGTGCCTGTCTTTACTTGTCTATGTATGTGTCTGTGTGTGTCTTTGTGTGTGCACACATGTGTCTGTATGTCTGTGTGTCTGAGTACATGTAAGTGACACTTCTGTATGTGAAAGAAATGAGCAGGACACAGGACGGACTGTGAGGAGAGAGGAACTAAATGCTGAAGTGAGTTAGAGATAAAAACAGGTCGTATGAGCTTCTGGAACTGACAAGAGAGGGAGGTGCATCCCAAACCCTAGGAACACACAGTTAGGCTTCTCAAGTTCCCCACCGTACCACCAACAGGGTACCAGGCTTCAAGAGATGACTTCACACTCTACCCACCCCACATACACACAAAGATATGTGCCAGTTTAGCTATTTTTAATGACGGTAGCTATTCCTAGCACAAAGGGACTCTTAGTTGTGCCAAAAACATCCCTAAATAGCAAGGGTTCTTGGTCTACTCAAGCGTGATTTACATGTGGGGGGCGCGAGTTTCTCCCTCCCCTGAACCAGTTGGCAAAGGGAAAAGAGCAATGTCTGGCATTGGAGATGGCTGTGAGCCTCCAAGTGGGTGCTGGGAACCAAACCTAGGCCCTCCGCAAGTGCAGCCAGTGCTCTTAACCACTGAGTCAGCTCTCTAGCCCCAAGAAATCATTCTTTCGGTTTTTTAAGTTTTCTTTTCTTCTATGTGTGTGGATGTTTTGTCTGCATGTGTATCCATGTACCATAAAGGTGCAGTACCCGGAAGAGGGCATCCTAGTCCCTTTGAACCGGAGTTGCAAATGGCTGTGAGCTGCCATGTGAGTGCTGGGAATTAAATCTAGGTCTTCTGCAAGAACAGCAAGAGCTCTTGACCACAGAACCATTCTCCGGCCCCAAGAGTTCATTCTTGAAGCAGTTGGTTAGCGTGGGCCTCCTGAACAGGAAACACACAAACCCAGGCAGGTGTGAGCAGGCACACATTCTTCCTCGAGCCATACACTCTCATACACTGGCGTGTCTACTCAGGAGAGGCCCTGAGCCTCCGGCTAGGTCTTCTTATACTGCAATGTGGACCTTGTTTGCAAAAGAGAGTAGAGGGCCAGCAAGAGGGCCAGCAAGAGGGCTGCCAAGCCTGACAACCTGAATTCAATTCCTGAGACCTGTAGATCAGAAGGAGAGAACCAAGTCCCTTAAGTTGTCCTCTGACCTCCACACATGTGTCATGGCACACATACGCTGCCACCACCACCATGTACACGAGTGCACACACATACATGTTGGAAAAATTAATAGAGCATGGAATTCTGTGAGAAATAAGAAATGAAACTTCATAAATCGGAGACACCCTGCGTGTGGCTACAGTAAGGTTCTGGTCCTTAGGAGAACCCTGATGGGTACTAAGGACATGACTAACAACTAGTGAACCCTGGAAGCCTGAAGTCCCTTCATTCAGTAAGGACTCCGAAGACATACTATGTGCCAGCCACTGTCATGGGGATAAAGCCACAGCCCAAACAGACGAATGCTGCATGCCATGGTGTTCCTATTATCCTAGCAAGGATCATCAATTGCAGAAGGAAGTAAACAATACCATAATGGAAGAAAGGGAGGCAAAAGCAGGAAGATACAGGAAACAAATGGATCTCAGACAAAATAGCAGGTTGTATCAGGCCTCAAAGCTTGGGGATAAGATGGGAGACATGAAAATTTAGCTAGGAATACCAGTGAGGCCATAAGAGCTTGTGGCTGACCCCAAGAAAAGAGTTGAGGTTGATGTCCCTGGTCCAGGACCCGGCTGTTGGCTCTGTGACGGAAAGTTGCCTGGAGCTTGGGGAAAGCTATGAGGTGAGAGCTAGGCATGGACCTCACCAGCCCAGAGTTAGGTAATACGAAAGGAGGGGTCTGCAGCTGACAGAGACAGAACAGGGACCGAGAAGGAATGGGGTGGCGGTTTTTGTCCCACGATCCCCCTCGTTCCCTGCAGCCGATCAACCATCTTCGTGCGTCTCCACACCAATGGGAATCAGGAGCTGCAGTACCAGCCAGGCGACCACCTAGGTGTCTTCCCAGGCAACCATGAGGACCTTGTGAATGCGCTCATTGAGCGGCTGGAGGATGCGCCGCCTACCAACCACGTGGTGAAGGTGGAGATGCTGGAGGAGAGGAACACAGCTCTGGGTGAGTGTCCAGCTGCACCCAATGGAAGGGCTGCAAGAGCTGCAGCTCCAACTGGGCAGAGTAGCCACCAGGGCATGGCTGGTGAGGGCTTCCTACCTCACTTTAGTTGATGGATAGATCACCCATAGCCTCCTTCCCTCCTTCACTTTCTTCTTTCTTTCCCCTTCCTTCTTTCCCTCCCTCCCATTCCTTCTTGCTTCTAGTTCTTTAGTTCCCTCGCTTTTTCTCCCTCCCTCCTTCCCTTCCTTTCTTCATCCTTTTCTTCTTCCCCTTCCTACTTTCTCCCTTCTTTCCTGTTTCTATGTAGATGAGGCTGACTTCCAACTTTCAATCCTCCTGCCTCAGCCTCCTAAGTACTAGGACCACAGACACAGCCTGTCACACCTGGTTTGAAGAACCTTCAAAGCTGAGGGTATCCAAGCTCCACCCTCACCTCATAGACAGGGAATAGGCTCCAGACTCCAGTACAAGGAGCTGTGGTGGTCATACCTAACAGCCAGTGACACCATGGCTGTCACCTTTGCAGGGGAGCTAACTAGAATGTGAAAATGGCATGCTGTCTGTCAAAGCCTTCCTGCAAATTCTCTTGGCAGGAACCACTATGAAGAGACACGCCCCCCCTTAAGGAATCTAATCACACATAATTTTCGTGTTAGACCAGAACTTACAATGAGGTGGGGGATCATGTTTGGAGATACACAGAGGCAAAATAGTCCTCCCACCATGGAGGAAGGGTTCCAGGACTCCTAGAATATACCAGAATCCATGAATAGCCAACTCCTTATGGAAAAGGTGTTGTGTTTACATAACACCTACACACAGTGTCATATCTGCATGTCACTGTGCGGGTCCTTCTGCACACTTTAAACCCTCTCTAGGTGGCTTACCCAGTGCGATACAAATGCCCTGTAAATGGTCCCTACACTATAGTGTTTACAGATAATGACAAGGAAAAAAGTCTGTACATTTCAGTACAGATGAAGTCGCTCGCTCCCCCCCCCCTCTCTCTCATTCCTCCACCATGGACATGGAGAGCCAGGGGTACAGCATAGTTAGAGCAAGGGGCGAGACTAGAAGGCCTGCCTTCACACCTGAAAGTAGTGTGGCCCTTAGATTTCTTCACTTCTCTGTGTTTCCTTTTCCGCACCTGGGGTGATAGTGTGGTGAGGATTAGGTGACCTGAGCATCGTTCCTACTGTGCCTCCCCAGGTGTCATCAGCAATTGGAAAGATGAGCCTCGCCTCCCACCCTGCACCATCTTCCAGGCCTTCAAGTACTACTTGGACATCACCACGCCACCCACGCCCCTGCAGCTGCAGCAGTTCGCCTCCCTGGCCACCAGCGAGAAAGAGAAGCAGCGGCTGCTGGTTCTCAGCAAGGTTGGTCCCGGGTTTTGGAAAAGCAATGAATATGCTCTTCCAACTGTTCACAGCAGATGGCAGTCTTGAGTAAGGGGGCGTGGTCTCGTTTGCATATGGTCACCATATTGGCTTGTCCCAGCTGACTCTCCCAGCTCTCAAGCCTGATAAATTGAGAGGGACTCTTCCTGAAATTCAGCAGGCATTGCTATAACTCTCACCGCTTTCCTTTGTGGTTTTGAGCTCTTATCAGTGCCACCTTAACCCATGCAGGGAAGAAAAAGTAGCAGAGATCCTCACAGTGGGTTTACAGATAGAGATTCGATTCTGGTGGTAGTAACATTGGTTTTTTTCTGGTCCAGAATAGCTACAAAAAACAACAACAGCAAAAAAGATTGCTAGAAAAGAGACAAGAGCCGAGCGCATGCCTTTAATCCCAGCACTCGGGAGGCAGAGGCAGGTGGATCTCTGTGAGTTCGAGACCAGCCTGGTCTACAAGAGCTAGTTCCAGGACAGGCTCCAAAGCCACAAAGAAACCCTGTCTCAAAAAAAAAAAGAAAGAAAGAAAGAAAGAAAGAAAGAAAGAAAGAAAGAAAGAAAAGAAAAGAAAAGAGACAAGAGACCTCTGGTGATCAGATGAACCCAGCAGTTTTACCACCCTTGCCTAGATAGCAAGAAGGTACCCACCCAAGATGCTCTCTGTCTTTGCTCAGTATGGCACCTAAGGCTGGGGATGTGGCTCAGAGGGTAGAGCTCTTGCCTAGCACACAGGAAGTCCTGGGTTTAATCCTCAGTACCACATGAACTAGACTCAGTGGTGTAACCCGGCTTGTTTCAGCAGTTAGGATGGAGGCAGGAGGATCAGGAGTTCAAGGTCATCTTTACCTACACAGAAAATTCAGTGTCAGCCTGGGATGCATGAGACTTGTCAAAAAAAAGGGGGGGGCTTGCAAAATGGCTCAGTGCATAAAGGCACATGCTGACAACCTAGGTTCAGTTCAATCCCCTGGGACCACATGGCAGAAGGAGAAGCTAATCCTGAAAACTGCCCTCTGAATTCTACTTGTATGTGCATACACACTCATACTCTCACAGTCACACACACTCACCTCTGTGCACAAAACATAAAAGATGTAGGGTTTTAGATGAAGAGATGTCTCAACCCTTTACAGCACTGTCTGTTCTTGCAGAGGACC
>JAQHUG010000208.1:2733320-2748718 GCA_028555095.1 Dicrostonyx torquatus
CCGTCTCTGTGACCAAATGACCAATAATAGGCAACTTAAGGCAAGAGAGGCCACAGAGAGCAGCCATCCTGAGAGGGAAGGTATAGCCACAGTCACGAGTGGTCACATGGCAACTGCAGTCAGGAATCAGAGTCAACAGGACCTGAAGGCCCGCCCTCAGTGACTCACTTCCTGTAGCTAGGCACTACCTTCTAAAGATGCTACACCTTCCCAAATGAGCACTGCCAACTGAGTCCCAAGTGTCCACACACAGCCTGTGGGGGACAGTTCACACTTGAACCACAACCATAAGAGAGGCTCTATTTCAAAGCCAGAACTGCAGAGCCCCACTGTAGGTACTGAATACCCTCAGGTCAGCTCACCTCTCCCCTGGTCTTCCTCCAGGCCCCACCGACTCAAGCCCCTCTCTGTCCTCTCCTCACAGGGGCTGCAGGAATACGAGGAGTGGAAATGGGGCAAGAACCCCACCATGGTGGAGGTGCTGGAGGAGTTCCCGTCCATCCAGATGCCGGCCACACTTCTCCTCACCCAGCTGTCACTGTTGCAGCCCCGTTACTATTCCATCAGCTCCTCCCCAGACATGTACCCTGACGAAGTGCACCTCACTGTGGCCATTGTCTCCTACCACACTCGAGGTGCGTACCTGGGGAAGCACTAGATGGGAGATTCCTGAATCTGCATTTCCCCTCAAGGTATCTGGAGGTCTCTTCTTGAACGACCTGTGGATCAGATCCTAAATTCTTACAGGACACTGCCCATGGAATGTCCCATAGTTGAGCTAACCCTGAATATGGTTAGAAATAGGCAAGGTGTGTGTCTGGGGGGTCACCTAGGCCTCCTCTCACCCTGTCCACCCTGCCGGGCAGCACTCACAGAAGCATCCCACAGGCCTGTCTGGAGCTAAATAGCACAGGCACCGCTGTGATGTTTTTCCCTTGCGATCAAGCCACTGAAGTGCCCAGTGCCTAGGGACTCTGAAACATGACGAACAAGCCATTCAGAACACCCTGGCCCAGGCCCTCAGGTAGGCAGGGTCTGAGTCCAATCCAAACCCTATGCACTTGAACACTCAACTCACTCTGAGTGTGCCAGCTCCTCCTCCCCTTCAGAGCAGGGATCCAGGTCTGGAACTCCGAGGCACAACCCTTGGCATTGAGCTGGGAGATACTTCACTGCGGGTGAGGGTGAAGGGTGGGGCTGGGACTGGAAGAGTGAGACAGTGCATGGCGTGATGAGATGAACCACCTGCTCGTTCTGTTAGATGGGGAAGGACCAATTCATCACGGCGTGTGCTCCTCCTGGCTCAACCGGATACAGGCTGATGACATAGTCCCCTGCTTCGTGAGAGGGTGAGTGACAGATGAGAGGTGCAAAGCCATCTCCTATCAGCGCATTGATCCCATGCATTAGGGTATCAGCCTGAACGACTCTAAATAGATGGCTGGTAAGGCAGGGGTAGCACCAATGTCTGCATCATTTCATGTTGCTAGGGAGACAGGATCAAGGGACACACATCCAGCCGGGTATCCGGGTAACAAATACTTATACAATACCATGAGAAAATGGTCTCCACCTTTAGTGGGCAATCTATCCTTGATGATGTGGCAACCCGAAATGTCTTCAGACATTGTCAAATGTCCCTGAGGTGGTAGGTAGAGGGTGACAGACACACCAGGTTGATTTTTTTTCTTTTTATTTACCAGTATGTGTGTTTGATTTGTGAGTGTGGCACACACATGGAGGCCACAGGACAACCTCAGTAGGTCAGTTCTCCCCTTCCACTTTTACATAGGTTCTGGGGATCGAACTCAGACCCAGGCAAGCTTTGTTTATTAAAACACAAAGTATCAGTATATTTCCCCTTTTTGTCTAAAGAAAAGGAAGGTTATAACTAATATAAGAAAAACTATAAACACTAATAACTATACACAGGCAGTAAGTACATCAACAATGTCTAACTCACTTGCATTTGACAAATTCAGAGGAAATTCTCTATATCCTATCTTGATGAGTTCAAAGTGTTGTACCTAATTTACTTTCCATCATAACTCGCATGACCACCCAAAACTACCTTTCGGTATCTCTCAACCTTATAGCCTTTACACTTCTTTAGTGGATTTCTTTTCTGGGTCTTGTAAACAAGGAAAGCTACAGCAGGCTTGCATAGGACGTGTTTGATCCGCTGAGCCATCTTGATGGCTCCTCGTTTCTGTCTTTCTTTCTGGTTTTCACTCCGGTTTCTCAGAGATTTCCCCATTTTAAGAATGGTCCTGAGCTGGGACCCTCACCTCATATACAGTTCTTCATCAATGGAAACTCTGATCCAACACTGGTTTGGCCACCACTCTTTTCTCCTGTGGAGGGTAGAATGTTGGCGGTATGGACCGCCTACTGTCCACATCAGAGTCTCAGAGAGTTGGTCTTACAGCAAGAGTCATAGAGCTCAGCCTGGGCACTTCCATGTTAGCACCCCCAGGTAGCTCATTCCGGCACTGGTGTCTGCAGCCCCCTGTAAAGACCGCGTGGATGACTGAAGACTGCTTCTCAAGAGTGGAAGAGAAAGTTGAAATCAGGGCCTGGGGTAATGGCTCAGTGGGTGAAGTAAGGATCTGAACCCAAATCCCAGCACCCTCTTAAATCTCAGGCCAGGTGATCCATGCCTGGGGAGGCAGAGACAGGCAGGTTTACAGAGCTTAGTGGCAGCTAGCCACTGAATCAGGGAACTCCAGGTTCCATGGGAAAACCTGGCTCAAAAAGTAAGGTGGAAAATGGTAAAAAGACATTTGATGTTGACATCTGACATCCACATGCACATGTACAGACAAACATACACACATACATGCATGCACACACATACACACACGTGCGCACGCGCGCGCGCGCGCACACACACACACACACACACACATATATATATACTCACACACAGTTGAAATTTTAACTTAAAATTCAACCCAGGGTGATTTTTCTCCCTCTGTCTACCACCCCGGGGACATTTGTTGATGTCCAAAGACATTTTTGACAGGCATGACTCCGGAGTTATTCCTGACATCAAGTTGGTAGGAGCCCAGGGTGATGCTTGAACTCCCACAATGCATACAATAGTTCCCCAACAAAGGGGTGCCCATTCCCAAAGCCAGACACAGAGGAAGTCCAGGTTAGCTCAGGCTTCTTGTCCATGGGGCTTAGCCTAACGCTGAGTGATGAGGATGGAGGAAGAGGCAAACTCCAGGAAATTCACTTTTAAATTATTCTGCTAGTTCTCATGCTAAAGGGGCCCATGGTCCTACTAAGGAAAAGAGGACGCTCTAAGATGGCTGCCTGGGATACCCGGGGCTCCAACATGAAGCAGCACACAGTGAAGCCTTTGTCTTTTCTGCCCAGTGCCCCTAGCTTCCACCTGCCTCGAAATCCCCAGGTCCCTTGCATCCTGGTTGGCCCAGGCACCGGCATTGCACCCTTCCGAAGCTTCTGGCAACAGCGACAATTTGACATTCAACACAAAGGTATATATGGACCAGGGGCCACTGACTTCTGACTCAAGAGAGAGACGGGAGGGCCCCTGCTTCACCTCACTGCCTGGGAAGGGGAGAGGAGAGGTTGCCATACTGATGTGGCCACAGGTGCAGTTTGAACAGCCCCCCCCAAAACGGACCTGATCCACAGCCTGTCCCAGTAGCCTGAAATCTCATCTCCAGAGGGTATTTCCTTGGCTTAAGAGTTGATCCTAAAAGACTAATATGCCACCAAGGCTGGCATGCACCCTTGTCGAATGGATTTGTGCGTGTGACTGCCTCTTGAACCACCACGAGAACAGGCCTTGTCAAGTGAGATAAGTTCAGGTTTGCAAAAAGGAGAGAAAAGACCCCAGTTGCAGAGGCATCAAGGAAGGAGTCCAGCTGTATAAGACAGAAGGACAGCACAAATGTAAAACCTAGACAGGCTGTGCTAGCACTGCCCTTAATCCCAGGCCTCCGAAGCAAAGAGATCTCTATGATTCCAGGTCAGTCTGGTCTACATAGTTCCTGGCCGGGGAGGATTAATTTAAGTAAATAGATAAATGAAGGGGAAAAAATGAAAGGAAGGAAGGAAGGAAAAGAAAGAAAGAAAGAAAGAAAGAAAGAAAGAAAGAAAGAAAGAAAGAAAGAAAGAAAGAGGTAGGGAGAAAAGAAGGGAGGGAGAGAAGGAGGGAGGGAGGAAAAAGGAAAAGAGACAGAAAGAAAAAAGGAAACAAATGCCCCACACAACTGTGTTTCCAACAGAACAGCGACCCCAGGAGGTGGTTGGTGGTATTACCATCACCCCATACACCCAGTTCTGAATCTGTTTCCCCAACTGCACATCAAATAACTGAAAAAAAAAAAATGGAGTCCGTACTGAACATCCACAGACTTTCCCCCTTAAACAATGCAATAGAGAGTTTACATTGTATCAGTTGTTGTAAGTAGAGAGGTAAGTGGAGGCACAAAGGAAGACATGCAGGGGTTCTAGGAAATGCTATGTTATTTTATCTGAAGAACTGGGGCACCTGCAGATTTTCATACCCGGGGAACCTGGAATCACCCTTTCCCTTGCATCTTGGGTGGTTGCTTCTGCTTCCATTTTCACGTGGGGGAACTGAGGCTCTGAGAGAGAAGCTGGGACTCAGCCCCCGGCCATCAGGCTCCAGTCTGGACACTGAACATTTTCCAGTAGCAAGCTGCGAAGGAGTGAGACCAGGAAAGGAATGTCCCCTGTTCTCACAGGCTGTGCTTGTCTGTGTGCATGGCTGAAAACATGGGGGTGTGCCTGTGTGTTTAACCACCTGCCCCATGTATGTGAGCTGTCCTCTGCATGTCACACCCTGAGTTCCTGGCACCCCAGTTGCTGTACTTCAACCGCTGCCTACTTGGGCATTAAAGCCATGTGTGATACGGGGTCTTCTGGGTCCCCAGGAATGAATCCCTGCCCTATGGTCCTGGTCTTCGGGTGTCGACAATCCAAGATAGATCATATCTACAGAGAGGAGACCCTGCAGGCCAAGAACAAGGGTGTCTTCCGAGAGCTGTATACTGCCTATTCCCGGGAACCTGACAGGCCAAAGGTAAGCTGGCCACGCCCAGTGTGCACGCATGAGTGTACTTATGCCTGTCAACACACACACATGCCAGGCCAAAGGTAAGCCGGCCACGCCCAGTATGCATGCCTGAGTGTGCTTGTGCATGGCAACACACACATGTGACAGGTCACAGGTAAGCCAGCCACTCCTGGCCACACCCAGTGCACATGCATGATTTTTCTGCCCACTTGAAACTCTCTAGAATCACCCAGGAAAAGGGCTCAAAGAGGATTGTCTGGATTAGGCTGGCCTGGGATGTGCCTGAGGGAGATTTCTTAATTGAGCTATTCAAAATGGGTAGACTTTCTCTAAATGGACACAGCACCATTTCATGGGTGGGACCTTTGGACCGAATGAAAAAGCAGGAATGCCAGGCAGTGGTGGCGCACACCTTTAATCCCAGCAATCAGTATGCAGAGTAAGGCAAATCTCTGTGAGTTCGAGGCCAGCCTGGTCTACAGAATGAGTTCCAGGAAAGGCTCCAAAGCACAGAGAAACCTTGTCTCAAAAAACCAAAAGAAAAAAAGAAAGGAAAGGAGAGGAGAAGAAGGAAGGAAGGAAAAAAGAAAGAAGAAAAGAAAAAAAACAGGCAGGAACAAAGTGAGCACTGAGCTTCATGCATCCATTCCTCCCTGCCCTTGACTGTGGATGGAACCCCTCTCCCCACTAAGTTGCTTTCATGGGGTGTTTTATCACAGCAACAAAAAGGAAACTAAGATGCCCCACTTACAAGTGCCCCCCACCCAAATCTGCTCTGTACTCAGAAGGCCTGGATAGGGCCAAGACCCTTGAAAATGTTATATGACCTCATTATGTAGCCCAGGCTGGCCTAGAACTCACTCTTTAGCCCAACCCAGCCTAGAATGTGTAATCCTCCTATCTCTACTTCCCAAATGCTGGGATTACAGGTGGACTGTATACTTTAACATGGTACATTCTATGGTGTGTGTATTTTTCAACAATAAAAAACTATTTTAAATAGGGCCTAGCTGGGAATGGGAGCCCATGCCTATAATACAAGCACCTGTGAAGTGGAGGTAGGAAGTTCAAGGCCAGCCTGAGCAGCACAATAAGACTGCTTTCAAAAAATCAATACTGATCAGAATAAACATGGGCCACAGGACTGGAGCTCCAACTGCTGGGTTAGGGGGCAGTTTGGAAATCCCAGGGACCAGGCTAAGGCCTATGGCATGGGGAGAAGAATGGTCAGAGGATATGGAAAGTGGCAGCTGGGGTGGGGTGGGGATAGGGGCAGCCATCGGCAGAATTTACCAGCTGAATGCCAGCCTCACTTAGGAGGAGTTTCTGTGCCATAACCAAACGGCAATGGAACACATCTGTGCCCAGATTGCAAGCTCCTAGCCTGCCCTCCTGCCCACCATTGCTGTAATAGCCAGCTTGCTGTGGGGTGGGGTGGGAGGCATGAAGGCCAGCAAGCCTGTTACCTTTTCCATCCCTGGGTTTCTGCCCTGAGTGTCTCTGACCCGATGGCATCTACCACCTTTCCTTGGGGAAAGGGAAAGATAGCTAAGGCTTTTGTGTTTCAGTTACTTGTCTCACGGCTGTGACAAAATACTTGACAAAAGCCACTTCAATAAAGGAGGTTTTATGTGAGCTCACACAGAGTGCAGTCTGCAGTCCGCCATGGTGAGGAGGCATTGCACCAGGAGCCCGAATCTGTAACTGTGGTCTGAGAGCAGAGAGAGGTGACAAGCGCTGGCACTCACTTGCCTTCTCCTTGAGTCAGTCCAGAACCCACCCATGTTCATGCCCACCCACATTAACCCAGTCTAGAGACCCCCTCACAGATATACCCAAAGCTTTTATCAAGCTGACGTCAAAATGAGCCATACGTGCTGGGGCGGTCCTTTTGGAGGTGACCTAGGGAGCCCTCCCCAGAGTGTCCTCAGCAGACAAGCTCAAGCTGCCCCCCAGGCTGGGATCAGCTCACTATACACCATGATTTGGTTCTGTTGCACTCTTTCTGGTCCCTCGTCCTGTTTCCCTGAGGTTACCTCGCAAAATATCCCCCCTACCCGGAAGCCCCCACATCACACTCTGCTTCCTCTGGGACTGGGAAGCAAGAGCCTCTCACAGCAGCTCCCTATGGTCATCCTCTTCTGCAGAAATACGTGCAGGACGTGCTGCAGGAGCAGCTGGCCGAGCCTGTGTACCGCGCCCTGAAGGAGCAAGGAGGCCACATCTATGTCTGTGGGGACGTCACCATGGCCGCCGATGTCCTCAAAGCCATCCAGCGCATAATGACCCAGCAGGGGAAGCTCTCAGAGGAGGATGCTGGTGTGTTCATCAGCAGACTGAGGGTGAGTGACAGCTGGCAACCAGGGGGTGGGGAGTTTCCCCCCTCACCCAATCTGTGCCCATAATTCAGGGACCTCTCTCTGCCCTTACAACTGGGGCTATACCTAGCCACAGTCAAGAGAGGATGCACAGCCAGGCACACAGGCACACATGTACACACAGTCTGTCTGGCTTTAGGCTCTAGTATATGAAAATGACAAATAGGCGAGCCTGTGGATAGTTACACAGATGCCATCCCGACTCAGCACTTCCTGACCCCCAAGCCAGGCTGCCCTCAGCCCCATGCGCTTGCAAAATGGTTGGCACTAAACAAAAGGCTCATGCAAAGGGGGCGGGTGGAAGCTGGAGGCTGGCCCACATGCTTGATCACGAAACCGTGTACCTGGCACGGAGTACGCCCGCCCTAGAGGAAGGGCCTTTTCTTAATGCACTCGAAGACTAGGTTACAGGCTATGACAGTTTCGCCAGCAGAGTCCCAACTATGTGACCACCGCCCCCCTACCAAGTGGAGATTGAATCCCAGAGGTGGTCCCATTCCACTACTGCTTTCTTAAATGAGAAGCAATCAAGTTTTCTCATGGGGGGAGTGGCAGAGCATGTCATGGTCCACGTGTGAAAGTCAGAGGGTGCCTTTCAGAGTGTTCTCTCCTCCTGTCGTATGGGTCTCGGGGATTCTAGCCATGTCAGCTGGCTTTGTGGCAAGTGCCTTTACCTGCCAGCCCCCTCACGGGCCCCAAGCAGTACCCAAACATTTTTTAGAAGCTCTTCTCTAAACTTCATTCTAAACCCCAGTGAGGGGAAAGAGATTTCTGCTAGAAATTGGCCAGGAGCCATGGGAATGGCTTAGCAGGGAAAGTGTGTGCTGTACAAGCTGAAAGACCTGGGTTCAAATCCCTGGCACTTACACTACTGCCAGATGGGCATGATGGCGAGCCTGTGGCCCCAGCACACACAGAAGGCAGAGCTGGGGACTTCCAAAGCAAGCTGGCAATGAGACCAGCCGGACCAATGAGCTCTAGGTTCCGGTGAGAGCCCCTGGCTCAGTCCATCAGTGGAGAGTGATGGAGAAAGATACCCAGTGCCCTCCTCTGGCCTTCACACGCATGCATACACACACATGCACCCACATGGATAAACATACACAGGGAAGAAAAAAGGCATGCCAGGCATAAGGGATGTTGTGGAGTCTGTCGCTCTCTTGGTGTCTTTGACATAGTCCCCTAGGAACACTTCACAGCTTCCCAGGAACTTTGCAGTCTAGGCAAAGAAACCTCCCCCACTCTCTCTAGATGTGGGCTCTGCTGCCGACCCAGGGTGCTGGAATTGAGTACACCACGGGCCCTGATGCAGAATTGGGGTGCTAGACCTGGGTTTATCGTGGGCCCTGCTAGCCAGGTCAGGCTCCTGCCCACTGCTCTCATAAGCATTGAGATCAATCTCTCCTCCCAGCCACAAAGATGCCACTCTTAGAGAATATTGTTATTAGGGCAGGAGAGATGACTCAGTGGTTAAGAGCACTGTCTGCTCTTCCAGAGGACCTGGGTTCAATTTCCAGCATCCACATGGCTGCTCAAACTGTCTGTAATCCAGTTCCAGGGGACCTGACACCTGCACTCCAATATGCACAAAATAAAAATAATTTTTTTAAAAAAAATATTCTTCTTAACTGCCCAGGACACCCCTCACTTCTGCCAAGGTAGCTCCCATCACTTCTGAATCTGTCCCCTCCTCTAACCCTGCTTTCTTTCTCCTATGTTGAAGATGAAACACCTGCACCATTTAGCTACTATACCGCCCATACTGGGGAAGCCTGCACCATTTAGCTACTATACCGCCCATGCTGGGGAAGCCTGCATCATTTAGCTATATCGCCCACAACTACTTTTTTTTCCCCCTCTCCCATCAGCTGGTACCAATAACCTGGGGCATTTCATACTTAGTTCAGCCTCGCTGGGATCTGAACTTACAGGGGAGAGTTGGAAGGAGGAGAAAGAGAATTCGAGGCTTCCTTCAGGCCTCATTGCTTCTTCTATGCTTGTGATCCTCAAGGCAGCCCCCCTTTTTGCAAAGGCTCACCCCATAGATTCTTTGCCGCTCAGCCTCAAGAGGCACAAAATGGCAGAGCCCTGCTCACACACAGCCTTAGAGACCAAAGATACCCCAGGATCTTCAGCTCAGCCTCTGTCTTGTCTGGGTATATATTCCTCCATGTATCACTCTGGCTGTTCCTCTCCAACCCCTTACCTGTCCTTTGATCCATCCCCTGGCTGTTTCTGTCCATAGGATGACAACCGGTACCATGAGGACATCTTTGGAGTCACCCTGCGAACATATGAAGTGACCAACCGCCTTAGATCTGAGTCTATTGCCTTCATTGAAGAGAGCAAAAAAGACACAGATGAGTAAGTCCTCTCCAGGCCTGGGGAGAGGGGCTGCAGTGGGCTGCAGCTGGGGCTTGACTGGTTTCCTCACGGTGGGAGTCCACAGGCCAAAATGCATGGCTATGATCCTGCAGCTACCAGGGCAAAGGGTTGCCCATTTGAGGCGAGCTTGAGGTATAGGTGGGACCTCGTCTCAATTAAACAAAGAAGTGCACATCCCCAGGTGACTCCAATCCTGCTGAGTCTGGCATTCAAAAGTTGGGTCACAGTGGTTTGCAAGGTCTAGGGGTGCCAAGGATCCAAAGCGTCTGCTCTCCATAAGGACACCTGGCTAGGGTGCCCCCTAGTGGAACCATGGTCTCCCCGCCAACTACTGTAGCTCTGATGACCCCTGTCCCAGAAGTCACTGGAGACATTGTCATGGGTGCAAATTAAAATAACCTCTAGAAGTTGCTGGAAACAGCCTGAAGCATCATGAGGGTGAGACGGAGTCTCACTATTTAAACCTTACCTCCAAGGGTATAGCAAGAGGACCAGGACGCTGATGCCTTCCTCATCCTCTCCCCTCAGGACAGGCAGAACTTTCCCCAGTTGTCTCTTTCCCAGTCAGAATGGCTGTTTCCTGAGACGTCTCACTGTTTCTCCTCCGAACAGCTTGGCTGTCTCCAAACACTCCCTGTCCACGCAGCTTCCACTGCTGTTGCACGTGCATACCTTCACACCTGTGAACCGGGTGCCTGCAGAGGCCAGAAGGGAGTGTTGGCTGGACCTGGAGTTAGAGGCAATCGTGTAGGGCCACACATGAGTGCTGGAAACCGAACTGGGTTCTCTGGAAGAGCAGTGCGAATTTTAAACCACTCCTTCTGGTCTGTTTATTGTTTGTTTGGGGTTTGCTTTTCTGAGACAGAGTCTGTGTAGCCCAGGCTAGCCTGAACTTGCTCTCCTGCCCTGCCTCTGTCACCCCCAGGTCATCTGAAGAAAGCTAAGGAGCCTGGCTTCTATGCCACTAACCCCCCTCTCTCATCCAACAGGGTTTTCAGCTCCTAACTGGATCCTCCTGCCCCATGGGATGGTGGGGTGGCCGCCCCAAGTGCCCAAGCTAGAGCGGCCACAGTTGACTAAACGCGGACACACATGGCTGAACCTTCCCCCACAGGACCCCATGTGACCCTCCCTGCCTTTTGTCCTGTTGCTGTGTCCTGGTCCTTCCTCCCACCCCACACTCCCAACCCTGGGTTTTCTCCTTGACTCTTCTTCTGCAGTGCATTGTCCCTGCACCCTGCAGTGGCTCTTCCAAAACTACACCTTCCTACCCACTCCTTGCCAAGGGCAGGTTGTGGCTCCTGAAACCACGGGGTAATGGCTGTCACTCTTGTTGGGGTCTGAAGGCAACTGGCACTGGGCTTCAGAGTCACCCTGAGCCAGTCCCTTGACTACTTCAGTCCCTCCTGTGTGTGTGTGTGCATGGGTGCGTGCGTGAGTGCGTGTGTGTGTGTGTGTATGTGTGTGTGTATGTGTGTGTGTGTGTGTGTGTGACAGGCCTAGGTTACTCTCTGTCCTCTTACCTGAGTCCTCTGCCTTCGTGAAGGATGTCCAGTGCCACTGCTTTCATGAAGGACGTTCAGTGTCATGAAACGTGTTCCTAACTATTGTTAATCCCTCCCATGTCCATCATGACAGATCCGTGTCAGCCTCTCTGAAACATATCAAGTCCCTTTACTAATCTAGGTGAACCAGTCACAGCGGGAGATAGGCAGGTGATGGAGAGGAGGCTGTCCCTGTGAAGGAGTCAGTCATTGAATTCAGAAGTCTGTCTGGGAGATATACCCAGATGGTGAATTGGGCAAGCACCTCCCCATCCCCACCTACCCCTGCTGGGGCCACCAGCCATTGAACTCCCTCCCTACACCTAGGCAGCCCCAGCTATGAACCCAGCAGCCATGCTGTGCAAGGAGGCATGCTGGGAATAAAGACTTCGCCACCAAGGACGGGTGTGCCTAACTCTAAGTCTGCCCTTATTGAAGGAACGGAAGTGCCTCCTGAAGTGCTTTGGAGCCTGGAAGCAAACGCCAAGGAAGAAGAAGATAGCGGGTTTTTATTCCTCCAAATGGGCTTGCCTCCCGCTTGCGAATAATTTCCTCTCCCACACCCTACCCCTAAAACGAGCATCCATAGCCTGGGCAAGTTGACCCTCACAGACAACCGTGTTCTAAGTCAGCACTCAAGAGGCTGGCTCTGAGTCCCATGTTCTGTGCTTTTGTTTGGTTCTGTGAGACAGAAAAACTAAACGAAAAAAATCCCTCTATGTCCTGAGCCAGGGCCTGGCTGTCTTGATGCTAAGTATGGGGGCTGCCAAATACAAAGTGCCAAGGACTTTACGGTTGTGGACCCAAACCTAAGAACTTCAATCCTTCCTCCCTCCTTCCCCCCCCCCTCCATTCTTCCATTTTCCCAGACAGGGTCTGCTGTTGCCCAGGCTGGCTTTGAACTCATGACCTTGAATTCCTCATCCTCTTGCCTCTACTTCCCTAGCTAGGATTACAGGCTGTGCTAGGGCAAGGGAAAGGGGTGTCAAACCCATGATTTCCTGCACACCAGGCAAACACTCTACTAACTGAGCTGCATCCCCAGTCTTCAGTCCTCAACCCGAAACTCAGAGACAGGTCACCCCCACCATGTCCCATCACTAGCATGTGGACTTTGTCCTAGTTATCACCCTCTGGCCCCAATTAGTAGCAATGTTTCCCCCAATAACCTGGAGGCAAGGCAGCTCCTCCGACGGTCCCTCCAAAACAGTTCCCCCCACTTTCTTCCCAGTCCTCCGGGCCTCTGCGGACACGTCCTAAGATGTAGTTGATTCCCTAGATCTGAACGGCTATGCCCAACCTCCATCCGAGAGCCTTCTCTCTGCACGCCAACTGCATGCACGCCTGCATCAGTGATTTTTCCACCTCTGAAGAATAGTCCTATGTGACAGGCTCCTCCCCACCCCCACCCCTGTATATCCCGGTGCTCCCAGTAGCAGGTGGACAGATGGAAGCTTCGTGTCACTTGCCAGAGAGTCCAAAGACATGATTACATAACCGAGTTCAGAAGGGACTTTGGTTTTCCTGTGCTAGAGATGAGACCCAGGGCCTCACACGGGCCAGACTGAGCTATGTCCCCAACCCCCCAAGAGAGAATGTTTTAAAAGACCTTTGAACTCTTAACGTAGGCTTCTTCTTTAGCCCCTGGCTTCTTCCAGCTAGAAGGCTGGAGAGCGGCTGAATGCCCTAATCTTTTTCCAGAAAGCTGTCAAGTTGCTTGTCCAATGGCTGACTAAAGAGCCAGTCAATACTGCCCTCTGCTGGTGGTTTTTAGTTCAACCCACAGCCGGTCTGTTTACCTCGCCTTCTATGCTGGCAGTAGCTTCAAGCCCACTTCACAAAAGCGTGTTTGGCCAGGAAGAAGAAGATGACCCCTCAAAACAGGAAGGCTGGAGACTTAAGCTCCCTGCCATCCCTGTAACTCCTGTCCCCAGGAGTGCAACCTGTGGGAGGAGAGGGAACATGTCCTTGGAGAAGAAAGCAGGTGACTTTGGGACACAAAAGCTGAAGTGCCCCTATGGAGTTGCACACGCACACCTGACCCACATGTTAATTCTGCCTTGTTTATGCAGAAGGCCTGGTTCCTTGGCGTTCCTGAGAACCCAGATTCTACCGAGTAGGGTGGCTTTAATGACAGTGCCAACTCCAGCTCTAATGAGCTTCCATTTTCCCTTATGGCTGGGGGACAGCACCTTCCCGACATCAAGATTATCGTCATCCGTAGTTTAAGGGGGGGCAGGCAGATTTTTATGCTAAGTCAACAATACTTGCTACTGTCTGTTGTGGAGAGTGAAGACAGAGAGAGATTCTTCCCCCTATATCCCTCTCCCATGCTCCCCGCCCTACCCCCACCTCCACTCCCCACCCTCCCATCCCCCCACCCCTACCCCTGTGGACAAGAAAGTCATCAGGCCTCAGGACAAAGAAAGCTGAATTAGCAGAAAACACAGGACCAAGGGTGTGGATTTCCCTGGCAAAGACCTGCTTCTCCAACCTCCTTCAAACCAACAGCAACATAGCAAAGTCTCAAAACTCCCAAGTCAGAACGTAGCTCAGCGTTTTTAAGACAGAGGCACTGAGGAGCCACCTCTCATGTAGGGTCTGAGGCTATCCCCTGTTCCTATCCCACCTCCGTGCCCCAAGCCCTGTCTTCCCACTTTTGTCACTGTGTTGTCCTTGTGACTGTATGACCCACTCCAGGCTCGGCAATTGCTTGCCAGAAGTCCCACGTCCCACACGAGATCAGGTTACACCCAGAGTGTTCACTTTGGGGTTACAGGGAGTGGGGCAGGGGGATGGACAGATCCCAGCTTCCATCTCACCATGCACAAGCTGTCAGAAACTCGGACGCCCTGACCCACCTCTGATTTCTCCATGCTGCTAATCTCTGCCAAGTGTCCCGTGTGCTCCAGCACTGCCACCTGCCCCCACGCCCTCTGCGAGGCTGTCCAGGCTGTGTTCTCGCATGCTTCTCTTCTATATAACCCTCACCTTCTTTCTCATTTTACGGGATTCAACACAAAGTCTACTTATGCTTGTTTGCATTATGGTTAAACCATTAAAAAAAAAAAGTGCACTGACTCGGCTGACTGGTGTCTTTAGTCACACTGGGTTCGAATATCACACATCTCTCTACCACAGTTGTGGTTTGGGTATCCAGGTAGCACGGATTGAGACTGGAGAATGCTCACAGGGTAAAACTGTTGGGAAAAAGAAGTCTCTTTGGTGTCCTGATTTGGGGCCAGAAGACAAGATTTTATCCATCAGTCCCTCTTGGGCCAGCTGACCAACAAGGACACTCCTAGCTGCTGGATGGAAGATTGGGGAGGTAGCTAGGTCTCCATTCCCATGCAGTCACCCTCCTCCACAGCATTCCTCTTCCCCATCACAGCCTCATCCTTCGGACGGGTCCCAGAGGCAGCCCCATCACTCAGTTGTTCTCCCATGTATCAGCCCTGAAAACCCCAGAACTCAAACCTAGCTGGTCTCAGGCCCTGCTCCACCTAAAAGAGATCTTCAAAGCCCCGACAAGGAGGCTGGGAAGATGGCTCAGTGGTAAAGAACACTAGCCATTCTTTTTTTTTTTTTTTTTTAACACTAGCCATTCTTGCGGAGGACTCAGGTTCTAATGCAGTAATTAAAGATATAATCACCCAAGCCAGCTATCTTTAGAATATATATATATATATATGTTAATAGATGAAATAATGTAAACAAACCCATGATACCAGATCCAGGATCCCATGCTTTCCGAGGGAGCGCCGGACCGGGAATGAGAGAGAGCGAGCACACGTGGCCCGTCCCTTTTATACATCAGGGGGACCTGATGGTCCAACCCAAATAATTAGCTAATGGCGGGTGTGGCTATTAGCCTGATTGACTAAAACCTTTCCCCATCATCTCCCACTTTTGTCTAAATAAGATCAATCTAACTCTAGTATAGCTATATACAATGGGAACAGACATTGAACATGAAATTACAAACAAAAGTATCAATCATATCAATCCATTATC
>JAQHUG010000208.1:2772394-2820301 GCA_028555095.1 Dicrostonyx torquatus
GTGATGACCTTGTCTGTGGTGGTGGCTCACCCTGTCACCTCGTGATCACCTTGTCTGTGGCAGTGGCTCACCCTGTCATCTCGTGATCACCTCGTCGGTGGCAGTGGCTCACCCTGTCACCTCGTGATCACCTCGTCTGTGGCGGTGGCTCACCCTGTTACCTCGTGATGACCTCGTCTGTGGTGGTGGCTCACCCTGTCACCTCGTGATCACCTCGTCTGTGATGGTCGCTCTCCCTGTCACCTCGTGATCACCTCGTCTGTGGCGGTGGCTCACCCTGTCACCTCGTGATCACCTCGTCTGTGGCGGTGGCTCACCCTGTCACCTCGTGATCACCTTGTCTGTGATGGTCGCTCACTCTGTCTAATGCTTGTTCAATAACAAAACTGGTTTCTTCGTTTGTAAAGGGCATTCTGACTGCCAGATGTTTCTTTTCCTATCTCTGCAACTTTGATGATCTCTGCTCATCTATGATGTTGTGGCAGGCAGGCTGCCCACGGAAGGGACACTCCTGACCAGCTTCCAGCAATTCCCAGGATGGCAGGAAATGGTTTACCCAGGTCTGAGCACCACCAACGATGCCTTGCAACAGCTTAGGATCAAAGCTGTCCAGCGCCACAGAGGGAGGCAGGTAGAAGCAGAGGCCAGACAGAGATGCAGTTTTTGGAAGCCATTTGGCTTTTAGAGTCCAGACTGGAGCCAAGGATCCTCAGCTCTAAGCGTGTTATGACTGTACAGCTGGCTTCTGTTCCACCAGTGTGGGACCTACAGTGAGGTCCTCTGTCCTACCTCAAATGCAAGCACCTGCAACCACAACCACTCTGGGTTGGACGTAGTACTGCACAACCCATGTGAATCTATTCACTTAACACCCCATCTGCTGCAGTAGGTAGGTGGGCCTTCTTCCCATTTTACAGATGGGGAAAACTGAGCCTCACAAAGGCTAGGTAACATTTTCTAGCCCAACCACTGGTTAGATCTGTGCCTTCTGCACTAGTTTCATTTCTGTAGCTCTGATAAAATACTGTGATTAAGAAGCAACTCAGGGGATAAAGGGTTTAAGTCACAATTCCAGGTAACAAGGAAGTCATAGTGGTGGGAATCTGAGAGAGCTGGTTACATCACATCCACGGTGAAGAGCAGAGAGAAATGAATGCATACATGCTCACTGTGCTCAGCTGGATTTCTCCACTCTTGCACAGTTCAGGACCCTCCCACCTTGCCTAGGGATGGTACCGCCCACAGTGGGCTGGGTCTTCCCACACCAGTTAACTTAAAAGGCAAACCCTTCTCTATTCAAGTCCTGCCACAGGCTAACCTAATATGGACAGTCCTACACAGAAACTCTCCTCACAGATTCTAGTCTGTGACAAATTTGACAGTAAAAACTTATACCACCCAGTTCATAGAAGACAATTATGAAGGATCTGCCACACGTGGGGTCTTTGCCAAAGAAGTAGGAATCCAGAAGAGAGTCTTCTGGTTCTGAAGGACCAGATCCTTTCAGATCAGAAAGGAGACACATGCTGAACAATGGGAGGGATTGTGGGAGTGAAAACACTGGCAAGGAGAGGAAGGCAGCGATCAGAGAAGCCAGGCCAGAGGGTCAGAGCCGGCAAAGGGAGTCGAGACTGACAGTGCTCCCCAAGCAAGGAGATGCACCCAGGGGAGGATCCCAGTGGGAGAAGGAGATAACAGCTATCTGGGCTCTGCTTGCCCTGGAAGAGGGAGGATGACCTCAGCCACGGACAGGCCGTATTTGTTCCTCTGGAACATTGTCAGGGATTTCAGATTTATTTCTAAGGACAGTTAGAACCATGGCTGGCTTGGAGGGATCCACCGAGTCATTCCACCAGGTTCTAACCCACAAGATCTGAGTTGAGGGGAGTTCTTTACTGTGGCCTTTATAAACCCTAGTCAGACGCCACATTCTTGATATTCAAGGACTCTGATTTTATGTTATCTATGTTCCCATAGACATGATCTAACAATGAACCGAACTCAGTTTTTTTCGCTTGATTTTCACAAAGGAGAGATGGAGATTGCCCAGCAGGTAAAGGTGCTTGATGCCAAGCCAGATGACCTAAGTTCCATCCTTAGGACAGAGACAACTCCTCCTGCAAGCTGTCCTCTGCCCTCCATATACCTGTACTACCCACACATGAGCGCACGAAATAAAGTGTGAATAAACGGTGTCACTAAAGATGAGACCCGAGGTTTTCCTCTGGCCTTTGCGCACATACACATGTGTTAGGAAAATAAAGCAAAGGCAAGCACTGAAAATACCACTTACACCCGGTGACAAACCTGCTTTGGGGGTTCAAATCCAGATTTTTGTTCCCCAGGACGCAACCAGGGACTCACGTTTATAAGCCTTGCTTTTTTTTTTAACTGCAGAATGGGTTTTTGCCAGAGAGAGCATAAACGGCCCCAAGTATGAAGGACTGGTGAGTGGAAGACAATTGAAAACGGACACCATAATCTCTAATGTCACACAGTCACGTACCATCCTTTGATCTGCCTAAAATCTAAAAGGACTTAGATTCAGAGTTAATACTATTCTCCACATCATCAGAGGGCTAGAATAGGACTTCCCAAAAGGCAAATAGTATGCTTGACCCAGCACCCACTTGAGAGTGAGTTAGTCCTGGGGAAGGTCAAATTATTTCCAGAAAGTGCTTGGCACAGAGAATAGATAACCATTTTTGACCACTTAATTTGGGGACTAGGGGTGTAGCTCAGTAGAGTGCAAGCCTGACCTGCACAAAACTCTGAGTTCCACCCAAGAGGTGGAGGCAGAGGAACCAGAAATTCAAGGTCATGCTCCAACTCGTTCAAAAGCAGCCTCTGTCTCACACTGTAACTCAACTCTTGATCCTCCTGCCTCAGTCTCCTCAGCTGGGATTACAGAGTAAGTAAATCATCATGGCCGGCTTTAATTTTTAGTTATTGTGTGTGTTTGTACACTCACGTCATGAAGTGAAGGTGGAGGTCCGAGGACAACTTGCGTGAGTCAGTTCCTCCTCCACTCTGCGGGTTCTGGGATTAGAACTCTGGCCGGCAAGCTTCCTGCTGAATCATTTCACCGGCTCCCCACTCCCAACTTCATTTATTTATTTACGAGACAGGGTTTCTCTGTGCATCCCTGGCTGTCCTGGAACTCTCTGTAAATCAGGCAGACCTCGAACTCAATGATCCACCTGCCTCTGCCTCCTTGGGTGTGCTGGGATTTAAGGCGT
This sequence comes from Dicrostonyx torquatus, assembly GCA_028555095.1. NCBI lineage: Eukaryota > Metazoa > Chordata > Mammalia > Rodentia > Cricetidae > Dicrostonyx > Dicrostonyx torquatus. The sequence goes on from JAQHUG010000208.1 coordinate 2,775,634, forward strand.
GCTTCGCCACCGCCTGCCCCACACCGCTTCACGAATTTGCGAGTCATCCTTGCGCAGGGGTTCTAATCCTCTCTGTATCGATCCCGTTTTCGTAAATGTGCAGTCGAAACGAGCACCCAGCCTAATTTTTTTTTTTAATGCTAATAATGCTGTTGGGATAATCAGGACCAGGAGAGCCCAACACGGTAGCCTTGGTCTCTCCTTCCCATTCATTGCTCCAGGCAGTATGCTGGACCTGGAATGGGCGGGTCGCCACCGAGCCACGCCCCCTGGTGAGCGGGGCGGGGCTTCGTGAGCTTCCCATCGCGCCCGCGCGCGCGCGCCCGCGGAGCGGCCCCTCAGGTACGCGGACAAGATGGCGGCGGTAGCGGGGGACAGCGCTATGGAGGTGGTGCCGGCGCTGGCCGAGGAGGCCGCAGCCGAGGCGGCGGGCCCCAGTTGCCTGGTGCAGCTGCCGGGCGAGGTGCTGGAGTACATCCTCTGCAGCGGCTCCCTCACGGCGCTCGACATCGGCCGCGTGTCCAGCACCTGCCGTCGCCTGCGCGAGGTGTGCCAGAGCAGCGGCCAGGTGTGGAAGGAGCAGTTCCGGGTGAGGTGAGCCGTCCGCTCCGTTCCCGCAGCGCCTCGGGCCCGGGCCTGCCGTGGGCTCCACCCGCCACCCTCCCGCCCGCGCGCCTCCCCCTCTCAGGCCCGGCTTCCCGCGGCCACAGACAAAGGCCTGGGCCGGGGCCTCCGGAGCCCCGATGGGGTCGCCTCCGCCGCCCGCGACCCGGCCTCCTGCTCGACCTCGCGGCTGCGGCCTCTGGGCTCCGCGACGCGCATCTTTTGTGGCCCTCTCGGTACAGGATGTTTACGTGCCGGCGGTATTGCGTGCATTCCCGGCTGGCTGGGATGCCGGGATGGGACCTGCCATCCCATCTCGTGACCTTGGGGGTGGAAGGGATGCTGTCCACCTCCCCTCTCGGCAGCCTGGGTCTTCCATTCCGTGATTAGACACCTTCCCCCTATTTTGCTGCGTGGGGGAATCTAATGAGATGCAGCCCCGGATTGCGGGGCCTGGTGCTGAGGAGGCGCGCCATCAGTGCAAACCGTTAGCATCATCGCCGTGATTGTGTCCACCACGGAATGGGAGGGTGGGGGTGGAAACACTGTCTTCCCGTCACCAAGCCAAGGTCACTGCATGGAGTAGTGAGGGAGTGCGCGGATGCCCGATGGAGATTGCAACTAGAGCCGCTGCCAGATCCCCCTTCCCCGCAGACTCCTCCGCTGTCAGGGGTTCTGCAGTCTCCGCTGCGCTGAGAAAGGTGTTTTCTCCCCTTATAGGTGGCCCTCCCTGATGAAGCACTACAGTCCCACCGACTACGTCAATTGGTTAGAGGAATATAAAGTTCGGCAGAAAGCTGGCTTAGAAGCCCGGAAGATCGTAGCGTCCTTCTCCAAACGGTTCTTTTCAGAGCATGTAAGCACCTGTTATGTGGCTCAGGCTGTGTGTGTGTGCGCGTGTGCATGCGTGTATACACACATGTGTACACGCGTGTTAGCTGCTCGATTCTTACTGCTAGTTCCTTTTTCGATGCTCACACAATCCCTTCCTTACACGGGAGTCATTGTGTCCTCTTCCCTCCCGTCCAACAACACGGAGCCATTTGTCCCTGCCAGCCCGACTTTTCTAAAGCCGGAGATAGTGGACTGTGAGGGCCGGGGAGGGATACACAGGACGGTGTCACTGGGTCCAGATAAGCCTTATTTTTCTTCAAGATTGTTACACAGGCTTTGTGCAACCCCCGCGTGATTTGAGAGCCATCAGTGATTGGATACTCCAAAGCTCTTACACTTGTTTTCCCAGGAAGGCTGCTGAAATAGATGCTGCCGAAACTAACTAGTGAACTGTGTTATTTGTTAAGGTGCCAGGGTTAAAAACTGCGTCTAGCTCAGTTGCATTGCTCTCCCAAAGAAAACGGTCTAGCATCCCTTGCTCCCAGCAATTGAGAATGTTTGTTATCACTGCTGCTCTTTGTTCTGAGGGGAGTTTCACCATGTAGCCCAGGCTGGACTTAAACTCTTGTCCAGCCTCCTGAGGGCTGGGATTAGGAGGAATCATCGCCAGACCTGGCCCAAGTTGCTTTTCTTCACTGACTTAAATCTTTTCCGTTTTGCAGTCGGTTGTTTTCCCCTTGTCCGTTCCTGATGCTGCTTTCCCTAGGGCTAGGAAACGGTCCCCTCGTAGTTCCCATTTCTCCACAGACTGGGCATCTACCTACCAGTGGAGCTGACACTCTTAGTTTTACTCTTCTGGTGTGATGGAGGTTGTTTCCTGAAGATTGCTTCTGATTTTCCACTCTGCTGTTAACGGAATTTATGAACAGTGTTTTCAAGGTGTTTCAAGTTTCGAAAGGGCAGATTTGACTTTCCACACATTCTAACTCAGTCCCCTACGGGGACTGCATATAGACAGTCTCCAATTTGTTTATATAAAATGCTTATTAATAGCAGCATGAACCAAAGTTTTGTTCAGCCGGGAACAGTGCCCTAGCCAGTCTGTAATCACAAGTGTTCGGTACTGGCTTAAATGTGTACATACACACAAGTGTTTGGTGCAGGACATGTATGATGCAGTTCATCACAGGCTACTGGTTCACAGCCTCTACTTGTAGCCAGCAGGGTTTGTGTGCACTTTTAACAGTCTGCCTTTATCTAATCATGATGGATTGGTGAGTTTTTTCCCTCTTCCCTCCCTGTACCACTGTTTACTTAATTAGAAGCGTGTAGAGGACTTTGAACACAGCAGGGGCATACTTAGGGTGGACTCACAGGTGGGTGATTGATTGGACTCAGCACTCTGGTGTTCTTATTTTGCCCACGTGCACACAGTTACCATGAAACACTGACTGTTCTCATGAGGAAAACTGGGGGACATCCCAGGACTTCAACCCCAGAGTCTTAATGTGCCACCACCGCAGTAGCCATTGCACCATTACCACAACTTATGTGTGCCTCCACCACAGCACGCATGTACCACTGTCTCAGCACATGTCTATTGCCTCGGGGTACAGAGCAGAGTACACAGCCAGGGAGCCCCAGGAGCACCTCTGTTTCGGACTAAAACGTCTTGCCTCTCCTCGTCGTTTGTAGCAAAGACCTTGGAAGACTGGAGACTTGCAGCCTCAGCCTGTATGAGCTTTTCATCGGACATGAGAATCTGGCACCAGCAGGCTCAGAAACTCCCCAACTGTGTGTGTGTGGGGGAGTGTAACTACAAGTGCCGGGGCCTGAATGTGCTGTGATTTCTCTGTTGCTTTCTGCCCTGAAGGCCCTAGGAGATAGTGTGCGTGAGCTGCTGTCACTGTCCCCATGTGCAGCTGCTCTCAGTTGTGGCTCAGCTGTGTTTCTGCCAGTGTTAGCCGTGCTAACTCTCATGACTGAGGCCTCCTGTGTGTGTGTTTTCCATAGGTTCCTTGTAACGGCTTCAGTGACATTGAAAACCTCGAGGGGCCAGAGATCTTTTTTGAGGATGAGCTGGTGTGCATCCTAAACATGGAAGGAAGGTAAGCCATGGCTTTTTCAGGGTCATCATCATGATAAATGCAGAGGGGAAGAGCCCCAGTGTTTCCAGATACTTCACGCCTTCGCACAGGTATCATTTTGAAAAGTTGTGTATGTGTGAGATGAGCACACTAGGACAGTTGACACACTGTCAGTCCCTGCGGCCATAGGCTTCTCATCCATGGATTCAGCCAACTTTGCATCAAAACTATCCAGAAAGCTATGCATGGGGGCTCATGTCTATACTTAAAATACTCCAGATGCTGAAACAGGGAGAAACAGCAGTTTCAAGAGCTATGTAGTGAGTTGCAGAACACCCTGGACTACGGAGTGAGACCCTGCCTCAAAATAATAAAATCTTAAAAAAAAGATGTCAAGAGGCAGGGAGATGATCAGTCAGTACAGCTTGCTCTGCAAGTGTGACCAGCCAAGTTTGATCCCCAGTGGCATGCACTTGCTCTTCTCATGCTGGGCTTGATGGCCACCAACTTAGCCAAGTGGCGAGCACTAGGCTCCAGAGAGAGTGTGTCTGAGAAAGTGTGTATGACTCTCAAGGGATGACACCTGAGATCCACCTCTAGCCTCCACATACGCTTACACCTGCACACCATATACACACTTGCACACACAGAAATCATGGTTTACTGAGCATCTGCAGACCCTTTTTCTTGTTGTCTAAACAGTGACTACTTCCGTTGCACTTAGTGATTTAGGGACAATTTAAGGTGCAGGGAAGGGTGAGCTTGGGTTCTCCACAGATACTCTCCTGATTCAGAAAAGCCCCTGGAACTGGGGAACCTGACATCGCAGTACAGAACTGCTCTCCTGGAGGTCCTGACTTCTTTCTCATTGTCCACATTGGGTGACTTGCAGCTCCCTATAAACCAGTGCCACAGGATCTGATTCCCTCTTTTGACCTATTCACATGCACATAGCCACACAGACACAAGCTCACACACAAACACATCATTTACAATAAAAATAAGCCTTAGCTCTTACTGTTTAGATTGGTATATCTTATATTTTCTGCTGGAAAGCTTAATTTCCAATTCAGCAGTGACTTGCCGTGCAGCCTAACCTTCTGTGGGAGAGACCCACTATTCTAAAAGTTGAAGAAAAAGATGCATTGAGAGAGGTCACTGCAAAAATTCCTGACCAGGAGACAGTGTTTCATGGGGCTTTGTGGGGAGAGGTTCTAGGTCTGGGGTGCTTCCCCACCCCAGTCTGTGTGTGGGTGTATGTATGTACTGGAGTGTGCACTGACAGTATTGTGTGGCCTCGTGATAGTCTTTAGGCATGGCATGTATGGGGAAGGGTTAAGGTGTACTTTGTTGGCTTTAGTTTGTGTGGTGTAAACTTTATTTCTTATTTACACTCTTTTCCTGTCCTTCCCACTGCTGATTTTATGTTGGACTTTCCTGCCTCCACTTTTTGCTTTTCTTTTATAGTGTTAGATGCCAAACCCAGGGCCTTACCCCCAGCTACCTGAGTGCTCTACTCCCAAGCCCTACCTGTTTGGCTTTTAATAGCTATCTATTTTATCTTTTATCTTAATTCTAACTACATGGGAAAAGGTGGGGAGGTCATTGCTCGTGGGAGACAGATCCTGCTCTGCTTTGTCTTTGAGTTACCACAGGGATCTGTCACAGTCAGCTGTCACAGGAGGGGCTCCCTTAGCTAACAGCTACCCTGTCTTGCAGATTGGCTGGTGGACAGCCACTTGCTGTACTAGCATGTCTGCTTTAGAGGCTTCCGTTCTAAGTATGTGGGTTCTCAGGAAAAGGTTTCCTAGGTAGTTGCAGAGTGTTGAAAACGTGTGAAAATTAATATACCATACAGTGCTGCTCCAGGTAGATACAAAGAAGCAACGAAGATTTGGGGATGGGAAGGTCTTTATTTTGTTTAGTTGTTTTTCCATCTGGATAATGTTATCATAAAATAAGTGCAGAGAAGTAAATCTACAAGAAAGAGCCAAGAAAAAAAAAGTCTTTTAATTAGTGTAATGGGAAGCTTGCAGTATGAGCTAGTGGGGCAGAGTGTGAGGGAACTTGTGATCTCAACAGAGCGCTGTGGGAACGGACATGGACAAGATGCCAGAATTCCAGTAAGAGAAGGGCCAGCAGGTTGTTGAATAGGAGTACTACGTGGGACTGGATGCCCAGCTGGAAACCATCAAACTAGCCTTCTACTCAAAACTTACTCTCAAGAGTAAGCAGCCCATGCCATAATTCTGTGACTGGTAGGCCAGGCTGGGAACCATCGGTCCTTTGCAGAGCTTACCACACCCAAGGGAAGTGGGCAGGGCAGCAGTTTTAAGGAAACACCTTGGAATTCACTCTTCAGAGGAATGTTAAAATCCCTGGGAACGATTGCCTTTTGTGCTAGTCAGGTCATAGGAAAACTGAGCTCGTGTAGCCAGTGGAAGTATGTCTTGTGGGTATTTCCAAAGTAAGTGTTGTAAGCATGGTGCCCTTGGTGGGACAAGTGTATTGGCAGGGAATGTTCTGCCTCTTTGAATGTGTGGGGTGGTCAGTTTGCACAGTGGCCCGTTTTTGTTTCCATTACTGCTGTGGAAAGCAGTAGGGAGCAAGCAGTTTCTGTAGATAGTCAGGTGCCCTCTCTGGGTGTGTGTGGCAACTACCTGTGCTGTTCTGTGTGGTCGCCTGAGAAAGCAACCTGGGTGGTCAGTGCCCAGCCAGACACTTGTAATAGAGGTACTGGATTTTAGACTCAGAAAGGGCCTTTGGGTGTCCAGGCAAAAGAGATGAAGTTACTTCTGTGCAAAAGAAAGACTGATTTCAACAGCAGCTCTTTATGCCAGAGGAAAAAGGTTTCCGAGGCATAAAGGAAATGCCAGCCAAGGATTTTTATATCCAGCTGAACTGACTTCCAAGTATAAAGGCTAAAGACAAACTTGTCAACTTGGAAGAACTCAGACTTTGGGCTCGTTCTGACATGTCAGCTAGAAATGGAGTTTGAAACCCAAAACCACAGAGATAGTCTGACTCAAGTCTACTGGTGAGCACTGAATGGACGTTAACCTGATCTCCTACCTCCAAATGAGAGCTGTCTAGGAGACAGTACTATGTGTGTGGTTAGGGCAGCTGGAAGAACATTGGGCAGTGGTCTGGCAAAATGTTCAACAGGTAAAGGTTCTTGCTGCCAAGCCTGAAGACCTGAGTTCAATCCCTCGGATCCACATAGTAGACTCTGCAGACTGTCTTCTAACTTCCACATATGCCCCATGGTCTGTGTGTACACATGCCTGGGTAGACACACACACTTGCCCACACAAGATCACAGACAGATTACCCAGCCTCTTTATATTCCAAGAAATGACAGGACAGCTGGTCATTACACTCCGGCCAGACTTGTTTGTAGATGGAGATGTGTGTAAAGCCAGCGAATGACTGTCATGCCGTCTCTGGTGTCATAGAGGGGCAGGAGGAGGTCAAGGCTGTATATGTCTGAATTTGAGTCAGAAGTGTCAATGTGAACTCATGACCAGCCCAGTAGCTACCACTTCCCCATGCAAGCCAGGATGACAGAGAAATGACTGCTTCTCAGGCCTGTTTCAGAAATGTACAAGGTGAGTCCAGAGCCAGACATCATGAGTACTGTCAGTCCTTCCCTTCAGTGTGGGGCTGTATGAAGCATCCATGGGCCAAAGGTGCACAGGCTGGAGCAGCAGTGAGGGGGGGGCAGAGCATGTTGGACTGCTCCAGAAAGTTTAGCTCTGTGAGTCTCCAGTACTATTTCAAGACATTACTTGGTCTTTGAAGGAAAATCAAAAATGAGTGAAAGGGATAAACAGAGCATTTGTCCTGTTTTTGCTACATTTCATCCCATTGGGAAACTAGAGAATAGATGAGGATTTTGCAACAGTCTTTCCAATAAATGAAGAGGGGCTGGCTCTGAAGGATCAGCAGACCTGGACACTGAGCACAGTGGCTGCTGATACTGCACAGGGGACAACCAAGCATTGTCACCAGCTCCATTCCACCTTTCTTTCTTTTTTTAAGACAGTCTCACTCTGTAGTCCAGGCTGGCCCTGCTTGCAGCCTCTGCTTCCTGAGAGGATCATAGGCATGAGCCTTTTTCCTTGTGGTGCTGGGGGTAGAAGAAGGCTGGCGAAGCAAGCATCTGCCTCTGGTCTGCATCTGCAGGTGACTTTTGGTGGAAGACTACACCACCTCCTGGAGTGGCAGCTGGCCACACAACCTGCATTTGAATTTCACAGAGCCTCTCCAGCTACTTAGTTGTGAATTGATTTTGTGTTCTTGTTTGTTGTGTTCATCTATGTATATGTGGGTACACTCATGCCACAGTTCATGAGTGGCCAGAGGACAGCTTGTAGGAACTGGCTCTTCCTTTCTACCAGTGTAGATCTTGGGGATCACGCTCAGGCTTGGTGCCTTTCTTGCCAGCCTTTCCATCTACTTAGTAATACGAAATTCAGAGCAAGGTAAAGCTTAGATGGATGTGTTCTGAACTTTGGGAAGCTACTGATAGACAGTGGGGAGACCCTGTAGACGACTGGGCCTAAAAGATCCCTGAGCAGTTTAGGTATGTGTGTGGGTAGTCACTCTGGAGAGGCTCAGGAGATGGCTCAGAGGCATGTGGTGTATCTGTGGCAGCACCTCAGAGCTGTGCTTCTTGGCTTGCGCAGGGAATGCAGCATTTGCCCCACACCTTTGTTAGGGGTGACTTTCCGCAGCAGAGGTTAACGAGCAGCTGGAACCAACAGCTCCGCTGACTGTGGCTGACCTCTGTGGGTGGAGGAGCCGTTACTGTTTACACAGTAGTCTCGTGTTTGGGAGACCTGATGAAGTGCTTCACGTGGAGTCTTCCTCATACCCTCAGTGCACAGGTGCTACTGTGGGTACTCAGGGCATGCTGTGAGCAACCCCAAATTCCTGCCTTCACAAGCTCGCAGGGTAACAATAAAAACACACAAGCTGTTGATCTTCTAGAAAATGGCATGTGCTAGGGGAAATGCTGAGTGAACTAGAGTGTAAGGGTTTTGATGTAGGATAGCTATGGAGAGGCCTGACTCAGGCTGTCTGAACAGAAAGCCAAGAGGAAGTAAGAGAACAGACTGCAGGCATCCAGGGAAGGAACATTCCACTGAAGAAGGTGCCAAGGTGACACAGACAGGCACTGTGTTAAAGGGACAGTGGGGGCAGTTGGAACTGGGATTTCAGAGGCTATGGGGGTGGGACGAAGGGACATGTTGTGTCTTTACTAGAAGTTGGGCTTTTAGTGTGAGGAAGTAGAAACTGAAGAAGGGGGGGCAGAGGCCATGGCATTGTAGGTGAGCATCACTGGAACAATGGACTGCATGTCAAGAGGTGATAAGGGAGAGGATGGAAGTAGGAGCCAAGGAGGAGGAGGGTACTGAGACACCCACAAAAACTGGGCCAGCTTTGCCAAGTTAGTGGCAGATGCTTATGTTAGGGTGTTGGAAGAGGGGGTGTCAGGCATTCAAGATGGCCCAGATGTGTGACCCTCATAGGCTAACAGCTTACTGTGACTTTGGGAATGGTGACTCCGTAGGAGGAAGTCTTGGGATGCCCCCAGTCACCTAGGCAAGAATGGAGTAACAATTGCGTGTGCAGATTGGAGTTCTTTGGAAAACTTCTTCAGAAAGTAACTTCTGGAAAGGTGGCCATATTGGATGCATGAGCCATGAGGGTAGAGGGACTCCCTGAGTGCACCAAGCACAAAAGGAGAAAGGAGCAGCCTGTGCCCTGAGTGTCAGAGCAGGCCCTGGGGACAGGACAGCACAGTATACCTCACCTCCCAGGATGCCGTTCACACCCTTCCTCCAGAGACAGGGTACCATTGAACCATCAAGTCAGGGTGCAGAGCCCTATGCCAACCGTGGTGCAGATGTATGTCAGCTGTGTTTGTCTTGTTAAAGGGGGGTACATAATAGGAAGTGGGGGCTGGGCAGTTGAAGTTCTTAGTGGCTTGTTTGATTGCTTTCCAGGAAAGCTTTGACCTGGAAATACTACGCAAAGAAAATTCTTTACTACCTGCGGCAGCAGAAAATCCTGAACAACCTCAAGGCTTTCCTGCAGCAGCCTGATGATTATGAGTCGTATCTGGAAGGTGGGTGTTTCCGTGCCTGTGAGCAGGGGTCTTTGGCAGCTGAGCAATCTTTTAAGAGCTTGTGACAACTGTCCCTCCAGGTAGAGGAGAAAGAAAGCCATGCCAGTGGGCTTCAGGAAGTTGGATTACAAAGCACACAGCTCTCAAACTTCCAGCAGATTCCAGTGGCATGTTCTGTGTCAGCTCAAGTGATCTAGTGTCACCGGCTTAGTGTCATTTGAGGACTGGATGCTCAGTCAGGAAAGCACTTGCCACACAGGTGTGAGGAGTTGATTTCTGCCCCAGAACCCGTGTAGAAAGCTAACTTGGTGCATGCTTATAACCACAGCACTGAGGAGGTGGAGACAGGGCTCTTGCAGTTCTCTAGTCAGTGAGCTTGGCAAAAACAAGATGGGCAACTCCCAAGGACAACGCTGAGGTTGACCTCTGACCTCAACACAGGCACGTGGCCTGCAGAGTGAGTGACTTTTGGCTAGTGGGACCAGTTCTTCCCGCTCAAAACGGTTACTTCGGATGTCCACTTGTTCCTATTTACCTGTGTCCTCTGAAGCTGCTGGGGATTAGTGAGGATAGGCAGCTCCTGGGAGTAATGTGGCCTATGGCCTGAGGCATGACCTGACAGGGGGTTAGTGGGCTCTTAGGGGAATAGTAAAAAAATGTGGCCTCCTGTGCTGTGGTTGTGATGTGTGTGCTTATGTATCCTCCCTGCTCCCGGGGATCACCAGATGGGTTGACTCCTTCCCCCTCCCTGCTGGTGTTCTAGGTCACATCCTGTCCAGTATGATTCTCCAAGCTCTCAGTAGCCTCTCTGAGCTGTCCTCCAGTAAGCCAGTGTGCCTGACCCACTTAGTCCCCATCGCTGTAGGACCTGCCTCATATTTTCTGAATGACCACTTACTTCCCAGGGCCCTCTGTGGTCTGGTCCTCCCCTAATGTCACACCTTTGCAAATTGCTCTGAGGTGCTCTGCTTCTGAATCCAGGCCTTTGCCTGACCCATGTCTGGAGATGCTCAGCTTCTCTTCCTCACGGTGGCAGCACTCTTCCTGTGGTCCCCTGCCCTTCAGCTCAGGGCTCACTTCTGTGAGTTTCAGCTGACCCCTGCAGAGCTCACTGGCTGAAGCAGCTGCAGCTGCTGTAACTGTCACAGTGACTGACGCACACCCCTTCTGTGTCAAGTGTAGTCATTGTATTTCTTTGCTTTTTTGTTTGTTTGTTTGTTTGTTTTGTTTGAGATGCAGAGCACAGCCTAGCCTGTCTTCCTAATGCTAGCTAGGTATGCCCAGCCCTTGTAAGTGGTTCATTATGTTCCAGGCCTTGAGTAAAGATTGCTACGCCCATAGTGCGTAGTGGAGATACATGCTAATGGTTGGAGGTCTGATGTTGACTGAAAGGAGATAGAAAATCTTGTAGTTAAATGGAAGGAAAGTCATAGCTGTCCTCTTGTCTGCTTTACACTTAGGAGAGCTGGGAGTTTAGTTCTTTTGAGGTGTTTGTTGTTGTTCTTTTTTGTTTGAGGCAGAATCCTGGCTAGCTGTGTTGACCAGACTGAACACGAACACACAGAGGTTTTTCTGCCTCAGCCTCCTGAGTTCTGGGATTAAAGTTGTGCCATCATGCCAGCTTTCATTTAACAGTTCAGAATAGTGAAGCAGTCTTTGGTTTTTGTAGGTTATATATGAAAAATAAATACTTGTTTTACATTTTCAAATACAAAATTTCAGTTTTCACAGTCCACCAGATCACTAGATAGGCAGAGAAACCTCTGAGTGGCTAGAGGGGAGTGCGTGCTCCAGAACCTCAACCCTGGCTAGACTCCTGCAGCCACTGAAGAAGCATGAGCGGTGATTTATAGACAATCCCCATAGCCTAGGCTGGGTCTCCTCATGCCCTGAACTGCCTTCAGCTTCTTAGAATGTTGGTAGAACAGCAAGGTCCTGAGGTAGCCTGTGGTCTCTTGAATTTAAAAGATGACTAGAAATGTTCTGCAACCAATGATGCCTTAGACATGGTATAAGGTTGGCTGAGCCTGAGGCCAGCAATGGAATGGGCCTGCTCTGTAGGCCATCGAATCTCCTTCTTTAATGAGGTCACTTTGTCATTCCTGCTCCCAGCTTAGTTGTTAGGAGGAATTGCCTTAGGAAGTCTTTCCAGTGGTTGGGTTTTGGAATCACCTGAGTGTAGGAGACAAGTGGCCTGAGGGCTTTCTTGTGGGCATTTGGCACTCTTCATAATAGGACGGAATCATGACCTTCAAAAAAAAATGGTTTGTTTTGTTTTCTTAAGTGGTGTGTGGAGTGCTTTGTGGTGAAGGCATCTGATCTTCCCTTGCTGTGTTTGGGTTTTGCCTGGCATCTAGGGTGAGAGCTGGTGTGGTGTCACAGCCCCAGGTGCTGGTTCACTAACACACTACTACCAGTCAGGTAGAAAGCAACACTGGCTCTGCCCTTCTCACCCACAGGTGCCGTTTACATCGACCAGTACTGCAACCCTCTCTCCGACATCAGCCTCAGAGACATCCAGGCCCAGATCCACAGCATCGTGGAACTTGTATGCAAAACCCTCCGTGGTATCAACAGCCGCCACCCCAGCCTGACCTTCAGGGCAGGTGTGGAAATGCTGTAGCTGACCCTGGGGGTGCTGTCTGCAGGATGTAAAGCACTGATGCCCCCTGTCTCCATCCCCAGCCTGGAAGCACTTGACTGTCTTGCACGCCCTTGCCATTTGCCATGTGTTCGGGATGTGCCTTGCTTGTGTTTGGGGTGTGAGTGTTTGGGGTGTGAGTGTTTGGGGTGTGCTTGCTTGTGCTTGTGACCCAGAGGAGATCTCTGTGCTGCAGGCGAGTCCTCCATGATAATGGAGATAGAACTCCAGAGCCAAGTTCTGGACGCCATCAACTATGTCCTGTATGACCAGCTGAAGTTCAAAGGGAACCGCATGGACTATTACAACGCCTTGAACCTGTACATGCACCAGGTACATGTGGCTGCATTCCCCCCACCCCACATAGTCGTGAGTTCCCTCCTGCAGCTGTGGGTTCTGCAGCATCCTCTGTGTGCTCCCTGTGTAAGCACCATTGATGCCTAAGCCTGCAAGTGTGCACACACATGGGGTTTGGACACTGCTGGGGAAAGGGTGGGTGTATAGGTTCTGTGCCCATACTTTCTGCATTTGCAGATTTTGGTGCCCCAGGGTGCTCCATCCCTGCCTCCCTTTTAGGTAGACAGGAATGACTGTGTGTGTACAGGCACATGTCCTTTAGACTCTGATGGGCCGTTCACTTCCTACTGACAAATGCTGTTGTCTTTCCCTTGTCTCAGTGAAGCCTGTTTTCCTCTGTCATAGGATAGCATGGTGGGTTATATCTGCTACAGGATGTTTGTTTTAAGTTAAATTTTATATTATATTATATAAAAGGTATCAAATCCAGCTGGGTGGTGGTGGCACACGCCTTTAATCCCAGCACTCGGGAGGCAGAGGCAGGTGGATCTCTGTGAGTTCGAGACCAGCCTGGTCTATAAGAGCTAGTTCTAGGACAGGCTCCAAAGCTGCAGAGAAACCCTGTCTCAAAAAACCAAAAATGAAAAAAAAAAAGTATCAAATTCTATTATAAATGGTTGTGAGCCACCATGTGGTTGCTGGGAATTGAACGCCCTGGTCTTCTGGAAGAGCAGCCAGTGCTCTTAACTGCTGAACCATCTCTGCAGCCCCCAGGGTGGCTTGTTTAAGCCCTGTGGATGGAAATAGACACTTCTGTGATTCAGTTTGCTCAGTCTAGGATCACACAAGCCTGCCTCTGTTGGCCTAGAAGCCTATGGCCCAGCTACATCACCCACACACCTTTGATGTCCATTTCATTATCTGTCCTGTTATCTGTAACATGGTTTCTGTTGTCATATCACAGGCGTTTTTACACACTTGCTTTCTGGTAGGAGGAGGCCAGCAGGCTGCCTGTAGAAGACCTGGCAGTGAGTCAGTCCAGGTTCTCAGGCTGTGTGGTCTGTGTGCTCAGTTTTGTCTTACTGGGTGAAAGGGCGCAGGCAGTTGGTGTCTTGGGTGGCTGTGCTCCCTGTGTGCCAGCAAAGCTATGTGGACACAGAACGTGCTGGTTACAGTTCTTTGCCAATTTGAGATAAACTCTCACTCGGTAGCCCAGGCTGGTCTTGGACTGTCTGTTCTCCTGCCTCAGCCTCCTGAGTGCTGGAATTATAGGCATGGCCCATAGGACCTGGCTTCTGTTATTTTCGTGTCCCAAAATGGTTTTTGTTTTTAGAATATTTTAAAAATTTGAAAATTCAGGTATGTGCAGCAGCTAAGTGGTGGGATGCTTGCCCAATGTGCACAAGGCTCCAGCTTCCATACCTAGCCCTGAAAAAAAAACAAAAGGTAAAAGCAAGAAATTTGTTGTGGGGATGGTACACACCATCAAGGCCAGCACTTGGAAGACTGAGGGGGCAGGGTGGCAAATTTGAGGCCAGACCCTTTCTAGGGGATAGGGGAGGAGGCAAACTTGTGCTGACTGTGAGAAACAGCCAGTGTGCTGGATTCGGTCCCTGATCTAAATGTAGCTCTGGAGCTAGTGTGGGGTGCCAGCGCCCATCGGGCCAGCCCCTGGCCCTCCTAAGCCTCTGCAACCTTCGTCCCTCAGGTATTGACCCGCAGAACAGGAATCCCCATCAGCATGTCTCTGCTGTACCTGACCATCGCCCGGCAGCTGGGTGTCCCGCTGGAACCTGTCAACTTCCCAAGCCACTTCCTCCTGAGGTGGTGCCAAGGCGCAGAAGGGTGAGCCACCTTTGCCATGTTTAACAGGTGCTGAGGAACCGGGTTCAGCTGTTAAATTAGGTATTACCAAGCAGGCATCTGCTTCTGAGGGAGCATGATGAGGTTCTGGTAGTGATGCTGCACTATAGTGATATGAGCACTGCTCTGAATGCTTCTGATTTCTTACACAGGCAGGCACGTGAATCTATAATATCTCAAAATCCTAACTAAAAAAAAGGTCTTGCGACTGACATAGTGTGAAGGTAAATCCCGTCAAAGGTTCTTCCCTTTTCACAGCCTCCTCCTCCCACACGTGTGCCCCAGTTTGGCAGAGAGGAGCACCAGGGTGGGCGGCTTACAGCCTGGCTGAACTTTGTCGTGTTCTGGGAGTGGCCTGTGTCAGCTCAAGTTCCCTTGCCTCTCCTAAGGAGAGTCTTGCCCAGGGAGAACAGCTTTCCTCCACATCGGAGGGAACACATCCCGGTGCCCTGTCCTGGACACTGGGGTGAGCAGTCCCTGAGCTTTGAAGCCAGACAGGGCTTCTTTGGAGCCAAGCGGGGCCAGGGGCCAGTGTTCTCTGTAAACACTGGCTTGAAGAGTTCAAGGACAGCTTCCACTGCATGTGTGCAACACACACATTCCCCCTCTTAGTCTCCTGCTCTGTGGAAAAGAAGTGCAGCTGGACTCCACATGCACCTCCAGTTTCAGAAGACATTTCATGAGGTGTGAAGCCCCCCCCATCCATTACTTTGGGTTTCTTTAAATTCCTATAGACCGTCATTATTTTCCAAATGTGTGGTGCTCACAGTGCACTGGTAGGTTAGTGTTCGCAATCTGGATGTCTACTTCCTATTGTATTTAATAAGAAAACTTATTTGCAGCCCTGGTAAGCTTACCTGTCTCCTGTGCATTTGTAAGATACCCCTGTTACATCCACTAAGGGTCCTGCATGATCTGAGCATTTCTGGCTCATTTCATTTCTAGTGTACGGTCCCTTTATGCACGTTAGCGACTTATTAAGAGCAGTCTTCAGTATGGTGATAGTATCTTTCCCTATAACACAAATAAGTATGAGTTTTATTTTTTTACCGTGTCAATTCTTTGAGGCAGTGACCCAGGCTGTCCTGGAACTTGGAATCCTGCTTCAGCCTCTCATCTTGAGTGCTAGTGTTGCAGAGCTGAGCCTCCACTCCAGACTTAAACAGTGCAATAATTTGTTAGTACCTGAAGTCCCGTCTGTTTGGGAGGCTGAGGCGGGAGAATCACTTCACTCAAGGACCCAGACAGGTGGCAGAAACAAACACAGGGAACTGTACAAGCCTGAGCCACCAGTGGCGATGCTGGCATGTGCACAGCTCTTCTTCACAGCTGGGCTCCATCCTCCCTGCCCATGCTGTACTATGAGCCCTCCTGGCAGCACAAGACCCACTGTTCAGATCTTAAAGTGCTTTGGCTGTTCTTAGCTTTCAGTTTTCCAAAACTGATTGAGAATCAGTTTATCAGGTAACTTAGGAGGCCTGTGTGGAGTGGGAGGCTGAGGCAGGAGTTTGGCCAGCCTGAGCTACAGTCTAGCTCCTATATCAAACAAGAAAATAAACACACAAAAAATTCTGCTTGAATATTGATTGAAGCTCAAAACTGCCTCTGGCTGGCTCTAGCTGGTTCTTGTTCTAAGGTAAAGATCCTGCAGCCTCCTGCTGTCTGTGACTCTGGGAGTCCATCACCAGGAAGTTTTTTACCCTTTCCACATGACTGTGTTAGTTATCTAAGCTACCAAGGGTTTTGTTTCTAGCTTTGGCTGGTACTTGTATACAGGCCTGGCCTTCAGGGCTTGACTGCATGAGTCTTCCATACGGATGGTTCGTAGCTCTGACTTTTAGTGACACATCACAGTATATAAACAGTGCTGTTCTGTTTTCTCTAGCTTAGCATGTTGGCTTTATATGCTGTTGACCACAGAGCAGAAACAGATAGCAATACCTTTGCCTCAGGATGATTTTTGAGGATTTTTGTTGTTTAACTCTGTGTGTGTTGGGGATGCGGGTGACAACTTGTGGGAGAGTCAGTTTTTCCCTTCTACTGTTTGGATCCCAGGGTTGAGCTCAGGGCCTTGGACTTGGCAGCAAGCACCTTTACTACTGAGGCAATGCTTCTCCCTTCCACATTAGCTTGCTATTTGGTGTGACATCTTTCATTGGTATCATAAAAACTGCTTTCTGAATTTCTGATTTTGTAAAGTTTTTGTTTGTGATGTTTGCTGTTTTGTATATTGAGACACAGCCTCACTCTGTAGCACTGGCTGGCCTGGAATTTGCAATATAGATCAAACAGGCCCCAAAAATCACAGAGATCCTCCTGCCTCTGCATCTGCCCTAGGATTGAAGTTATGCACTACTGTGCTTGGATAATTTTGCTGAGTTGTACATGTATGTAGACATTAGATTTTTTTTCAAGGATGTATTTTTTATTATCTGTACATGTTTTTTCACTTTTGGTCTTTATGTATAGGAGTAGCTGCTTGGATTTTGTTGGGGGGCCTGATTTGTGCATGTTCTGCAGATTGAACTGTGCCTTATCAGTTCACAAAATGATCTTCTGTGTTCAGCTCTGTGTTCCTGGGGCATAATTAGTCCAGGTATATTTTTGAAAAAAGCCCTAGCACTTAGCCCCATGCATATTTTATCTGTGTGTTTTACATCATGATGACCTCGGCTTGTCACTCTTGTATGCTTATCATAGGAAGTTCTGGCCGCGCAGCAAACGCTGACAAGTTCTGTGCTCTTTTAGAACATTTATGTAAGTCTCAAGTCTTTGCCAAAAGTGGGCTATGAACACGACTCAGGAAAGAAATCTGACTGAGACAGTTAGCGGCCAAAGAGAAAATGTTATGTGGTGGGCATGGGATCAAGATTGCTCAGAAGAAGCACTGCTGTCCCCAGCACTCCGTGAGCCTTCCAGAACACACTTGGCAGTGCTGTGAGAATGTGAGCAGATCCAGCCTGAGGTTGTGTGGGCAGAGGAGGACCACGTCCTGGGCTGGGACTCCGTAAGTTTTCTTAGGTCTGTATAGGCCCCAGATCCCCAGACAGACTGCTGTTTGCAACTCGGTTGTTAGCATACATCTTGGTCATCGTTTCCCATGCCTTTCTGTCATTGTTCTTTGAACTCCTGACTCAGGGCTGTAGAGCTCTGGCCAGCCATCTGTCAGTCAGCTGTTTCCCTCTGCCACCTGTTTGTTTGTTTATTATCACTGTGTGTGCACGCACAGCATACGTGTAGAATCAAGGACAGCTTGTTAGAGTCAGTTTTCTCCTTCTATCGTATGGGTCCTAGGGATCAAACTCAGATGGTCAGGCTTAACAGCAAGCACTTTTACCCATAGAGCCATCTTCCTTGCCCTTCTGCTTCTAAAGAGCAGGGCAGTATGGTCACCACAGCCAAGACTCTGTTGAGAATTGGATTTAAAACTCTCCAAGGCCTTGATGTTATTGGTGAAAGCAGTAAAATGGTGTTGTGACCTCCACCTTGGACTCTTCCTTCAGGGCTATAATTGTGACTTCTTGGCTCTCCTTGGGCAGGGCAACCCTGGACATCTTTGACTACATCTACATAGATGCTTTTGGGAAGGGCAAGCAGCTCACAGTGAAGGAGTGTGAGTACTTGATTGGCCAGCACGTGACAGCAGCATTATACGGCGTGGTGAACGTGAAGAAAGTGCTGCAGCGGATGGTGGGAAACCTGTTGAGCCTGGGCAAGAGGTGAGGGCCTGCTTCCACTGCTCCTGCACAGTGAGAGCCTTCTTTCTAGGGTTCTGTGCAAAAACGAGAAGCTTTTTTAATGAGCTGCCCTGTTAACATCAGCCATGCATTTGTTGGTGCCGAGTAGCCACCCTCTGATGTTTACAGTGGACTTAGCTCTGCTCAGACACTGAAGGCATTCTTTGGAAGTCAGTGTCTTCCTGTCCAGGTGCTGTGATCTCTGACCTTACACCCTCCTGTAAGAGAACAGAGTCTGAGGTTAACTTTGCTCCATAGTTCAAG
The DNA here is from genome assembly GCA_028555095.1 of Dicrostonyx torquatus. Taxonomy (NCBI): domain Eukaryota; kingdom Metazoa; phylum Chordata; class Mammalia; order Rodentia; family Cricetidae; genus Dicrostonyx; species Dicrostonyx torquatus. Next base: position 2,794,093 of record JAQHUG010000208.1, read on the forward strand.
GAAACCTGTTCTGGGAAATTGTGTGATGTAACCAGTTTCCTGATGCCTAATAGGATTTACCTAGCAGAACTCATTTTTAATAGGCTGTTTTAGAACAGTTGTCGGTTGGCACACGAGTGAGCAGACACAGAGGGGTCTATAACCTCCTGTCCTCATGTGAATGGAGCTTGTCCACTGCCCAACCCCCAGCACCAGAGCAGACACTTGTTACAAGTGCTGACCCTGAATTAACAAGTATAACCAGTGTTCATGTCTATTGGTGTCAGCTCTGCGAGTTTGGACAGTGTCACCCAGGGTAGCTCTGTTCCCCTCACAGCCTCTGCTCTGCGGATTTCTGGATCTGTGTGTGCTGCTGAGGTGACTGAGCAATGAGAGCAGGTTTTAATGTGGTACAGGACTTATGTTCAGTGTGGATTCTGCTAAGAGCTTTGCAGTGCTGAGCAGGGGAGTCAGAAAGCCTTGGGAGTCTGTATCAGTTGCTTTTAGACTTCCATTGGGAAGCCCACACTGAGGCAAAGGTAATTTCTTCTCCCCCAGGGAAGGCATTGACCAGTCCTACCAGCTCCTCAGAGACTCTTTGGATCTGTACCTGGCAATGTACCCGGACCAGGTGCAGCTCCTGCTCCTCCAGGCCAGACTCTACTTCCACCTGGGCATCTGGCCAGAGAAGGTAATTATCTTACTTTGATGCTCAGCCCTTGCCTTAGAGAGGAAAGCTATAGCTGGACCAAGGTCATCCTCCTGTTCCAGGGAGTCAGTTCAGATTTGTTCTGTCTCCAGTCCTGACCCACTAATGAAATGTTTTTCTGTCTTCTGAGAAGCATTGGTTCTGTCACCAGGAATGACCCCTGAGCACTGGACACAAAGCTCCTGTCCTGCCTCTTGCCCAGCCCCGCCCCTCATGGTGCTTTCCTAGAATCACCTGACTCTGCTGGGAGAGGTGGGAGAGCTGGCTTTGTGACACCTGTTGGACATGGGACGATCCGGCTGGGTCTTCTTACTGTCTGGTTCTGGGTTATAATCCCCACATCTGGCAGCGAGTGCCATGAGGAAGCCATCTGTGGAGCCCAGAGCTGGCTTCGGGCTCCCTGCGTGCAGTCTTGTGTGCGTCTGAGTGTGTCAGAGTCTAGCCTATTTCCATCCCATCCTTGGTCTGGAAAGAGGCCATCAGGCCATTTTGTTTGTTTAGAATGCTTGCAGAGGGCATTTGACTCTGAGCTTCAGCTGGAATGTTTCCCAGAGCTTAGATGGGAAGGGTCTTCCTGCAGAAAGTAAATCTCTGGGGGCTAGAGAGATGGCGCGGCTGTGAAGAGTACTTACTGCTCTTGTAGAAGGCCTGAGGTGCAGTTCCTGCGTGCACATGACTGCCCTCAACCACCTGTAACTGCAGCTCCAGGGGATCCAGTGCTCTCTTCTGGCCTCACGCACCCGCCCACCTCCCACCACACACAAACATATCCACATAATTAAAAATAAACTCTTTTAACATCAGTTCATGGCTGTAAAGATATATACTGGGTCACAGACGTGGGCAGTCCTGATTCCTTAAGAAAAGATGTCTCCCATGGCCAAACAGATAAGTGCTCTGGAAGAGTGCACCCTGAGGGCTGTCACCCACACAGCAGCCCAGGGCTTAGTCCTTTGAGTTTGTTCAGCCAGCTCTGTTTGTTGAGGGATTTCAGGAGCAGTCAGGAAGGAGAGAGCAAAGGTCCTTCACTGAGCTGTCCCAGTTGAGAAGCAGGTCCAGTCGTGGGAATGGCCTGTCTCTGGACCTCTGTGATTGAAATGCTCAGTGCTGTCTTCATAGTCTACAACTGACTCTCATAGTTCACTGGGGAGCAGCATCACTCAAACCAGGTCCCTTTTTCTTCTGGCACATACTGCCTGGTGGAACATCTAGACCCAGTCCTTTTGTTCTGAGCTAGGACCTCACTCCTCAGTTCATGGTAACCAACTTAGGAAGTTAACACCAAAGACCATCAGAGAAGTCCTTAGGTGCTCATGTCATTAGACACTTCTGGAGGAGCTCAAAGGTTGGATCAGCCTGTGGGACATGGGCCTGTTACAGATGATCTGTCCTTGAGCAGGACACCTGCAGGTTGCCTCGCTTTTCTCTTTCTAGTTTGTGAAGTCAGGAAGAGTTGCAAAGCCCCATCCTCTTGGTCCCTGTGGCTGTGGTGGGAGGGTAGAGCCAGGTGTCATGTTTGTGAAAGTCACTGCTTCTGCTGAAAGCCGCCCTCTGCCCTCTCAGCTGTCTTGTGGCACTGTTTCCAAGTCTGCAGTGCACTGAGTCCACTGCAGGGGTCACCCTAAGGGTCACCGTGGCTAAGGAGCAGCCCCTGCACTTAGTGCTGCCAGAGCCACAGTGCACTGTGACTCATATGCTTTCTCTGCAGCGCCCCTCCTCCCTTCTCTGGAATGAGCCCTTTGGGCTCGCCTGTGGCCACCCTCCAATCTGCTCCCTGCATATTTACCACACACATGTCCACTGCCCACCACCTGCCTTTGCTCCTGCACACTCCCCAAAACACGAGCTCTCACTCCTGGCCCTCCCCCAGGCCCTGTTCTGGCCAGCCGCTCTGCTGTTGCTGTTGCTGTTGCAAGGCCAGGAAGTGGCCATGCCCTTTCTCCTGCTTCTTTGATGCTCCGCCTGCTACATGGCCACTGGTTTCCAGGCTCCTCTGGTCTCTTCCTGGGTCTCCTTGTGAGGCTTTACACATAGATACTCCCTAGGATTCTTCTCCTCTGTGGACCGTCCCAGGGTCTTCCTTCAATGCCTCTTTTATACTGGACAGGGGAGGGGAAGACATGGCCCACTGATCTCCCTGCTTGCCTTCTTGTTATGTGAATGGCAGTCAGGGTCTTGACAGGATAGACTGGTCTCTGAATGGCTTCCTGCTGTCTTAGGGGCGCTTTTCTTACCCTGCAGTGTGACTCACAGTTCTCCATGGTTCCATCCTACCTGCCTGACTGTGTGTGTGGTGTGGTGTGTGTGTGCCCACGCCCATCCCCATGCCCCCTAGAAGGAGGAATGCATGCCTGCCATGTCCACCATGCTTGTGCTGCATTCCCTCTGCTGACCCCACAACTCCATGGCCACCCCACCCTCTTTACACTGGACCAAGTTCTCCCAGGACAGGATATATACAATGCACTCCCCACCAGCCATTCTCTGTTGCTCACGGCACTGGTCTTGGCATGTAAAGGGTGACTGGATGTAGTTCCCTTGGATGTGAATGAAGGAGACTCCCAGAGCCTACAGACTTTCCAACGTGAGGCTAGCGTTCCACTCCAGAAGTGGGTGTTTAAGGAATAGGCTATTTGGGCTGGGAAAAGTGCCATGGCAGGCTGTATAGAACTGGCCTAGGACCACCCAGGGCAAGCAGCATTCCATGACCTTTGTCAGGGACTTGTGCCCCGCCCACCTGCAGCCAGCAGACAGTCTACCGACAAACAAGCCAGGGGAACCAAGAGCTCAGAGTGAGACTTTGTGGACAAGCAGGACTCATGCACACAGGGCAGTGACCTGGTGGGCTTGGAGCTGCCTGTCAGTGGATATGTGGACTTCAGGCTGTCTTCTGTGGGAGCTGGGCCACAGCCTCTGTGTTGCTGTGTGACCAGAGGAGGAGAGGTGAAAGGAGTGTCCCTGAGCAAGAGTGCTCTTCCCAGCTCTCTCCCTAAGCATCTGAGTTTTTGGGGTTTTTTGTTTGTTTGTTTGTTTGTTTGTTTGAGTGGATTGTGGCTTGTTAATGTTTTTGAGGCAGGGTTATAGTATGTAACCTGCTCTGACCTTGATCCTACTTCCCAGTGCTGGGATTATAGGTGTGAGTCACTGTGTCCAGCCAAGGCCTGTAGCTTTGGCTGGGAACATGATGTCCACCGTCAGCATTGTCGTTTGTAAACTCACCAGGTCCAAGTCACATGTACCCTCACCCTCAACCTCACACATCCATGCAAAGAGCCAAAACTCTCTGTTTTATAATCTGAGTGTGGGCCACCTTTGTGCCCTGAAGAGTCCATGTCTGGCTGTGTGCGTAGTGGCAGAGGTGCAGGTGGCTCACTGGCCAGAACATACAAGGACAACCACTGTTTCTGGCAGAATTTACAGAAGTTCACTGTTTAGATGAGATGCTCTCAGCTACAAAAGACAAATGCCCTGAGCACTCCACTTTAAGAGCCACCCTCCTGGAGGTGGGATATAAATAGGGGCTGGCTTCTGGTAGATTTTTGTTGAAGCAAGCTTTGGAGTGTTTGGGGTACTGACACTCTGCCTGCTGTTTTTCATGTTAAGTTGCATCACAGTAATTAAGATGATTCTATTGTCGTTCCCTGGCACAATGGTGGTTGAGACCGTGCTTCTGAGGATCATACCCAGGGCCACATCTTTGTAACCATCTGACCTTGGACCAGCATTTAAACTCACTGAGCCAAATTCCTTTCTTGCAAATCAGTAGTGGCTGTGCAGTACCACACCTGATAGATACCTGGTTCTTCACCAAGAATTACCAGGAGCCACTACACTGCTTTGGAAGGTGAGGGTGGGCTTCAGAATAATTGCTGAGGTACCTGGTTGTCAGAGTGACAGGAAGTAGCTCAGAAGCAAAGCAGCTGGTTGACTGGTCTGGGCCTAGAGTTGAGGTCACCTGTCCTGTTAAGCAGGTCCAACTCAGGACTCAGTAAAGCAGAAAGGTCTGATGTATGCTGTGTTCAAGCTTCACTGGGGTGTGTAGGTCCAAGTGTGTTGGTGTGCATACCCACACTGTGCTTGAGCCTGACTTGAGGGGAAGCACTGTGAGCAGCAGACAGACTGCAGGGCCAGCTCTGCCCCTGCTGCCATCCGAAGGCTTGTAAGCTTGCTTCATCCCGTGAGTGACATCTAATTAGGACCGACTTACCCTGCACCAAGACGGTTCTGCCAAGCATCTTTTTGCCTTGGTTAAGGGGTCTTGGGGTTTTCTCCTCTTAAAGCAAGAATGGCAGGATAGAATAGTTTCCATACTTTAGGCCGTTACGACTCCTGGTCCACAAGTGGCATGCTGTCGCTCGTCTTTCTCAGGCTACATGGGTAGGTGTCGATCCTACGCTTCGGAAAAGAAAAGGCCTGGCGAAAATATTATCTCCTAGTCTTTCTGTCTTGTCTTGAAGGTGCTTGACATCCTCCAGCACATCCAGACCCTCGACCCCGGGCAGCACGGGGCGGTGGGCTACCTAGTGCAGCACACACTAGAGCACATTGAGCGCAAGAAGGAGGAGGTAGGCGTGGAGGTGAAGCTGCGCTCTGAGGAGAAGCACAGAGATGTCTGCTACTCCATCGGGCTCGTTATGAAGCATAAGAGGTGAGTACCTGCTCCTGGCCTCTGTGGCTGCCCACACCACAGAGGGAAGAGGATCCCAGAGGCACATCCTGGTACCTCCGGTCATTTCACCGAGCACCTACCACAGGCGAGACAGCATGGCTCCTGTCTGCACCCTGCTTCTAACTGTGAGGTGTAAAGTCTTTCATTTACTCTGACTGCTCCTAGAGTTTGTATGGGACACTGGGAGTTGAGCCTAAGGACTCACCTAGAACAAGCTAGAAGCTCACTGAGCTGTGGTCTCAGCTCCTCCTCCTTCTGCTGTCCCTTCTTCGTTCCCTGCCGTCTCTGATCTGGGTTAGCAGGGCTTTCCTGAGCTCTAGTTCTGCCCATGTCTGTTGACCAGGCAGAATCTAACTCCAGGGTGCTGGAGCTGTGGAGCTGTGATCACTACTACCCCGCAGCATGCCCTGGGTGTGCTCATAAACCCAACAGCAGGTGGCACTTGGTCATGTTTTTCCCATCTTCAGGACTCCCTCACTGGCAAACATGGTTCTGTCTTGCCACATGGTCTTCTTTGCTGACTTCTGGCTTCTCCCCACCCCTCCATTATCTTTGTGAGGATAACCAACAAATGCCTTCCCTGTTAGGGGCTGTGATTTCCATTAATTTAGTGAATGCTTTCTTATTAGCTCTCTTAGGGAAATTTCCAAACATGTAAGAGTGGAGAGAAGGGCACATGAGGCAGCTTAGCTCCTGGTGTCCTGGCTTCAGCAGTGAACACCACAACCACTTCCTCTTCCTCAGTTCTGGACTAATAAAGCTGATGTTGCACACATTCACCCTAGCCATTCAGTTGGCCTCTCTAAGGGAGGGGGAGGGAGGGAGGGAGGGAAGAAAGAAGGGCTTCCTTCTTACTTTTACCCTCATCTTACCAAAGATAGCCTCTTGCTCTGCTTCAGAGTTTCTCTATAACCAGGCATGGCAATGCACGCCTTTAATCCCAGCACTCTGGAGTCAGAAACAAGCAGATCTCTGAGTTCGAGGCCAGCCAGGGCTACATAGTGAGAGCCTGTCTAGAAACAAACAAACAAAAAAGGTTATTTTCCAGATAAAGTGCTTTGTTGGTAAAAGGAGGATTTGTGAAGGGGGTCAGGGTGTTCTGAAAAGTGACTCCACTTGGGGTAAAAGCAGGTAATAAAGGGCATGAAAGACACCAGCCAAGCTCTTCTGTCTCCTCCACAGCTCTGACGCTCCCCAGAAGCTCACTTACCCTCTTCTGGTGCTCCACAGGTACGGTTACAACTGTGTGATCTATGGCTGGGACCCCACCTGCATGATGGGGCACGAGTGGATTCGCAACATGAACGTGCACAGTCTGCCTCATGGCCACCATCAGCCCTTCTACAATGTTCTGGTGGAGGATGGCTCCTGCAGATACGCAGCCCAAGGTGAGATGTTTGCTGTCCCTCAACCTGCGTCTGCCTGGCCATGCTGTGGGCAGAGCTCACCAGTGTGTTCAGCAACTGTCCACAGCTAGTCACACACAGGCACGCCAACATGAGGTCCTTGCTCTCTTCTCTAGAGCTCCTCACCAACCAGACTCCTGTCTCCCAGGCCTGCATTCTAGCAGCGCTGGCCTAAGTCGCCCTCAAGTGGCCACAGGTGGAAACTTCAGTCCCCTGTACAATCCCTGTGCATTTGGTGACCTTTGGTAGGCATTTGTGGCCATGGCCAACCTGAAGGGCCAGTCCTTGAGCTGGGGATAAATGGAGCTTAAGAGTCAGATCAAAGACTTCAGTGTGAGCCTTTGTGTCCCTTTTGACTCTCATACACCTGACCAGCAAGGAGCACACAGGATAAGAGGAAGTGTGGATACAGATGTGATAAACAGTGTGCTCTCATGGGTACTGAGTCTGTTTGGGACCCAGGCTCAGCATTTCATACATGCAGGACCTGAAGTGTGCAGGCCACCTCCACTTTACCCATTAGTACATGGAACCAGAAGCTTGGTGATAGGCTATGACCTGAACCATCAGGTTTGCTCTACCCACACAGTGCTAAAAGTACTGAGTGTCAGGGTTTCAGGAGTCAGGAAGAGTCTCCACATGAGTGCTTGTGACCCATCTGAGGCCAGGAGGACCTGTGCAGTATGTCTGTGGGCCCCTCACCTCCATGGGTTCCTGGGTAAGGTAAAGGGGCTGAATGCTCCCCCGGGTGTTCCGGAGGCTCCTACAGGGCAGTGTTCAGCTTTTGACCTTGAGTCAGGTGAAAATTGAAACTTTCCTTTTCTGAAAGTCACTGTGATTTAAAACTAGCCTGGGGCTTTGCTCCATGACAGGTGAGGAGGGTTTTTGTCATCCGTCATGACTCCTGGCTGTGGTGGTACCTGGTGCAGCAGTTGTCTAGCCTATACAGAATAGGTGTGAACATCTTTAAACTGGGGGCTGAGGTTTCTAGAAACAGTTCCTTTAATTTGTTTGCTTGATGTAGTTTGTAAACTAGGCACTCAGCTTTACTTGTTCTGAAACCTCAGAGCACCTCACTGCGTTTGCGGAACACATGGGACAGTAGTTTGCAGTGTTGAGAAACCAAAAGAAAATAACGCAGTCTGTGGCCATTGACCCAGTGATGCTGAGTGGCTGTGAGTGTGTTCGCTTTGGCTGGGTTCCAGGCCCTTCTGTTGGCCACAGGACCATGGCATCTCCTGAGAGCTTCTGGGTGGTGACTGGGGTGCAGCAGTCACAGAGAACTTCTTCACAGCCACTCATGTGCACTCCCTCACCTTCCTGGGCCAGCTCCTGTCTCTAGTGAGCTGAACTGCTGCTCCTCCCTGCCTGCTTCTGCAGACGTACCCCACATGGCGCCCCATTCACAGGCAGTGGGAGCCTCATCTATATCTGTTTCATCAGCAGCTAGAGATGCAGGCCTTTTCATCAGTATTTGAAGAGTCATTTCATGAATCTGCCTCATGGTGCACTAGGGATGCGGCAGCACACCAAACCATGCGGCCGATAGCTCATGTTTCGTCAGCTTTCTCATTGCCCATTGTCACCACGGGATGGCCCTTTACAGCTTAACCAGCTCCAACCAGATAGTTCTGCTGGAGTGTACTCCCTTTGCAAAGCCCTTTGTCTAAGAACAACTTCTCACTGTCCATCTCCAGGCCCTGGTTGCCTTAGGGTTGTCTGAGCTTGTAGCTCAGCTCACTTGTCTCTTTACCTGTTCTATCTGTGAACGGACAGTGACGTCTGAGGCCTGACTACCTGGGTGTCACTGCCCCACCAGAATGCTGTGCTTCCCATGTCACCGCACTCAGAGGAAACGGGGCTCTGGTCCTACCCTCCGTGATGCTGAGCTCAGCCAGAGGTAACTCAGCTTTTGCCCTCAGCAGGAAGTCCATGGAATTGTACTGTGTTATGTGAATGTCGCTCCCCAGAGAGCTATGACACTGGTTGCCCTAACACCTGGTCCATGACTGACACAGGAGCATTGTAGCTTGGGGAGTGTCTGCTGCTCTTGCTCCCTGTCCAGTGACTTGAAAATGCTTTTCAAATGCTTCCCTGCTGCCACCCCCTCCCTTTATACTCCAGCCTCCACCTTCCTTCCTCCTGTTCCCTGCCAGAGTCTTGATTCTTATTCCCAGTGTAATAGTCACTGGGGACAGATTGGTGCTCACAGCCCATAGTTAGCCATAAGATGGACATCTTGATGGGCTAGATTTTTAATTTTTTTTTAGAAAAATTTATTATTATTGTATGTGTGTGCCATGAGCAGAGAGATATACATGTTCCAAGACACATGTTGGAGGTCAGAGACGATGTTATGGAGTTGGTTCTCTCTCACCTTTATGTGGGTTCTGGGGATCGAACTTGTGTCCTCAGGTTTGCACAGCATACATATGCTTTTACCCACTCAGCTATCATCTCGAAAGTCTGAGAAGCTATATTTTTTTAAAAAGATTATTTTACTTTTAATGATGTGTTCATGTGTCTGTGTGGGTGTGTGCAGTGTGAGTGCCGTACCTGCAGAGGACAGAGGCCTTGGGTCCTCTGGAGCAGGCGCTTTTACCCGCCAGGCTGTCTCGGTGGCCAACAAGCTACACTTCTGAACTCCTTCTTAGGTTTCCTTCCCTCAGACACCTCTGAATTTTTACTTGTATTATTTGTTTCACTTCTTTTGAGCTGATTGTAAGTGATTCTAGTTCCCTGAGTAGAGGCCATTAGTGATGCCTCTTTAGTTGACAGCCTGTCAGAATTCCTGAGTCTTGTGTGTGGCTCCCTGCTCCCACTAGGGGGAGTACGCTGTACAACCTGACTTCTATCCCTAAGTTCAGGGCTGCTGCTAAGGTGCCATGAGAGGTGTCTGTCACCAGGGGGAGCCCTAGCTGGGTGCAGTCCTCCTTCCATAACTTAGCACACTCCTACACTGCTTCCTCCCCAGACCCACAGTCTGCGCCTGCTTGCCACGCTTGGTCATTTCAGGAGGCCATTTGGCCTTCTCTTGTTTAGATTCTATTTGATAAAATGGCCATCGGCTGTGGTATGCATGGAGAGAGGAGGGGACAGCTGGTGGGAGTTGGTTCTCTCCACCACGTGGGTCCCAGACACCAAACTGAGGTCTTTGGGTTGCTTGGTGACAAGTGCCTTTACCTACTGAGCTGTTTTATTGGCCTGCCATTGTCTCTTAAGTATATACTCTTCTTCCTGGTGGCTCCACCGCATGGCCCCTTGGCTAGAGACACATCCACATTTAGTACCAGGAGGTTTGTGGTCCCTGTTGAGACAGTGGAGCAGTGTTATGTCTCTAGAATGCTGAGTAGCAGCAAACCCGATGCAGATAAATGCTTAGTGTGCATCTAATATAGATAGCAGCAGAAATGAATACCATACTTTAGGGTGTGCAGGACATACCAAGGGTAAAAGGACACACTCTGCTGTTGTCCCCCCAAGAGGGGTACTGGACCAGGTGCACATAGAGGACTCAAGGTGGTATTTCTGAATGTATGTCCACAGATTTTCGATTAAATAAGCAACTGTATTTCTCTGAAAACCGTGAGTGTTTGTGATTCTTAGAATGTGTTATATTAGAGGCATATCAGGGGACATGTTCGCTCCAGATGCATAGGCACCAGCTTCTTCATACTCTTCTCTCCTGCAAGAAGTCTTTTAGTCTCTGTGTCTGAGGTGCACAGATGTGGGCCCTGCACTTGGGAGTCAGGAGGGACATTAGTTTGAAGCCAGCCTGGGCAGCTTAGTCTCAAAGTAAACATAAGCCTGGCTGGGAGTGCAGCTTGAGTGTGGTGTGCTCACCTGGCATGCACAAGCCCCTGAGTTCAGTCCCCAGAACCACAGAACAGACTGTTTTAAGGTCTCTTCTTTTGCTCCACAGCAGCCCCGAGGGCCAGCAGGCCAGGGCACAAGCCCTGCTGGAGGTGGCCCCGGACAGCCTGGAGCTTGTGCTGTTACCTGGGCTTCCAGAGCAGCCTCTTGTTAGAAACCATATTCAGAAGCCTGAATAGCTACCTGGCTGTGTTATCCCACAGAGCTACTTAACCTTCCTGCAGGCCCACAGAGGCCAAGAACTCCCTGCACTGACCTCTGTTCAGCACCTAGAGGACGGGCAGCTGTGGGCAGGGCTGCACAGTACAGGAGTTCCTGTGGAGCCAGACATCTCACCTGAGCAGATGGGCAGTGAACAAGAAAATTGACTTTGGGTGCTCAGCAATACCCCTGAACTCCTCCCCCACTGTAAGCCAGAGCAGCCCCAACTCTCACCACCAGGCGTGCCTTCCGCCTTGGCCACACAGCCTTCTGGGGGTTAGAGTGTCCCATGGAACCCCACTACACTAGACAAACTAGCCTCAAAGCAGGGGTCAGATGCCCGCTAGAGTTGAACTGGCTTTACTTCCCCATCCTGCTTGTAGTGCAGCATGCTCCTTGGGAGCATAGGACTTTCTGTTCTTCCTGCTGTTTTCTGTGGGACATGAGGCCTTGGCAACTGGCCCAGTCTGGTCTGGGCCCCAGGAGAACATGGCTAGGGCTACAAGAGCAGGTTCTGGTGCTGGGCAGCACAGGCAGTGGTACTGTGAAACAGTCGCTGGGATGTTTTAGTTACCTTTCTATTTGTCAGTCTGTCCCAGCTACAGCCTTTGAAAAGTGTAAATGTAAAGAAACTGAAACTATTATACGGGCTGAGTGCAAGGGGGCAGGGTGGGCGGGGCCAGGCTTGCTGGTGTGTAAGCAGCAGTCCTCCAGAAGTACCCGACTTCCTGGGTCTGCCCTGTCCAGAGCCCTCAGGCAGGTCCCTCCCTGTGCAAGGGTCTCTCTGTGGGGTAGGGCCAGGACAGGGCCATGTTGTGAGGCTGCTGTGGGACTGGTCAAAACTAGCTCCAGATTCAAAAGTGACCTGCAGTTGAGAATGACCAGGTCTCCTGGTATTTTCTCGGGAATACTTTCCCTGACCCAGCGCCCTCCATCCTGGTCTGCACTCATACCCCTGCGTCCACACGAGGTGCCCCAGTGCGCTGGTGACTTCCCAGCAGCTTACTTCCTGAGGAGACCCCAAAGCAGTACATACAGTTTCCCCAGACCCTTAAAGGGAGACACACAGTGGTTGGCCACCCTGCCCACCTCTCACAGAGACGAGTGCAGGGACAGTCGTTCTCTGGAGGGCCCCTGGGTGTCTGGGGCTGTCCTGTGTGCTGCTTGTGACAGGAATAATTGTGGCCCAGGAGTAATTGTGAAGCAGAGCCATGTCTGCCCTAGCCTGGAAACGAATCATGGGGATTCTGCATTGCCTCCTCCTCTCTCAGGGAACTTTCACAGCAGTAAGGCTTTCTGGGCCACTGTCTTCCCGAGACATGAAGGATCTTTGGCTTTTCAGTGAGACACCTGAAGGACCTGTTCCTCCACCGTAGACATCTGTATTCTGTCCCTTTTTCCTGTGGCAAAGTCAAGATCGGGGAGAAGGCAGCTAGGGACCAAGCAGGGTGTGGGTGCAACTGCAGCTCACCCAGGAAGTGTGAGCCCCAAATGCAGGAACTCTGGTTGAGAAGGGTAGTTCCTTGGCAGGGGCTCTGCTCTGTGGACAGGTATGGCAGGTTTGAGACTTATAACTAGATGGTAGGGCGGTTTCTGAGCAGCCAAGTTCAGGTGAGCTCATCAGCCTAGTGCTCCACCTTCTTGCTAAGCCAGATGAAGGCACAGTTAGTACCTTGGAGGCACCGCTGCAATTCATGGAGCCAAATATCCTGCTCAGAGAGTAGAAGTCTTCTGAGCAGAGTCATGGGGAAGGGGACCTATGTCACTGCTCCTCCCTCCCCACAGCAGCCGCCTCTGCCTTTTCCTCTTGAGTCACTATAATACCAAAATGTTGCTGGTGGTAACCTTTGCTCTTGCCCTGGAAGGGGTGGCAGGGTTTCTGCAGAGAGCACTGCGGAGAGGGAAATGCTAACAGCAGTTTCCGGCGCCCCTTTACCAACAGAGAACCTGGAATACAACGTGGAGCCTCAGGAAATCTCACACCCGGACGTGGGACGCTACTTCTCAGAGTTCACAGGCACACACTACATCCCAAATGCAGAGCTGGAGATCCGGTACCCCGAGGACCTGGAGTTTGTGTACGAGACGGTGCAGAACATTTACAGTGCAAAGGAGGACACGGCCGAGTAGACTCAGGACATTGCACCTTTGCTGCTGCTGCTGCCGCCTTCTAGGGGAAAGGATTCCTGAAGGACTAGTGCCGGTCCCCTTGGAGTCAGCACAGGACAGCCACCTCACCAGCAGCCTTGGCTGCCTCCCAGTTTAGATGGCGTGTGCTCCTCTGGCCACAGAGACAGCGTTGCTCTCCGCTACACTAGTGAATCAGTTGAAAGGCACCGTGTCCAGTGGCATGGCTTGTCTGCTTGTCCCGTGGTGACAGTGTGTGACATTCTGTCTTCATGAGGTCTCACCGTCTACACTCTGTTCTTTCATCCCCTCCCACCCTGTCTCCATTCACACCGTGTCAGCGTTTCTCCAGCTGGACAGATGGGGTCCACATTTCCTGCTCTCTCTGGAGCTTGGGCACCCCGAGTCAGGGCCACCTGCCCCTTTGCCTTTGGTTTGGTTGTATTCAGATGAAGGCATGGAGATGGGACTCAGAACGAGTAGAATTAACTTTTTTGCTAATACATGAAACACAGATTTTAAGTGTTCCTTTTTTCCCCATTTTAATTTAAATTGGGAGAACGAATGGCATTGTCTCCTTTCTCTCCCACTGGGGTCTGTGCACATTTCTGCCCGTCGTTTCTGTCTTCTTCCGTTGGTTCTCTGAGCAAATGCACAGCAATGCCTTTCCCAGTGAAGTTCTCCAGTCATCAGCTGCTGCTTTACTACGGCCACTTGTGTAACTTTAGGAGTCGGTCATAGGTCCGTCTCCCTAGTGAGGCCTGCAGGCCAGATGAAAACTTGTAGCTCCTAGTCCCCAAAAACCAAGGGAATGGGTTTGTGTTCTGATCAGGAAAATGAACTAGAGAAGCCTAACTTGGGGAAATAGGTTTCACACCCCTGTCACCCCTTAGAGTCACATCAGACACTGATTGGAGAGTGTAGGGTTTATGGGAAGAGGAGTGCATGCTTTGGGCTTCAAGCTGAGTCTGAAGGCTCCAGGATAAGGCCTAGCCTCGGGGCACCCTGCCTTCTGCCTGATGCTCTCGGTGAGTGTGAAAGGACTGGCCCTTTTACAGATCCTGGCGGGGGCCACCGGGTTCGCGGGCATTGGGCTGAAGGCACTTCTGCCCTGCGTTTAGAATGCCGTTGCTCTAGTGAGCAGGGCTTTAGGGGCTGCCTGCCTGCCTGCTTCTGCATGTCTATTCGCAGCACCCTAGATGACTGCCCCTCCATGGTTGCCCTTCACCAGCCCCAGGATGACAGGGGGGACCATAGGCAGTCTCTAGGAGGACAGGAAACCTGAGACTCTCTCAGCCGACGCGGCTCTTGTCTAGTGTCCGTTTCTCACCAGTCAGAACTCAGGCGGGTTTGAACTCGCATTTGAAGTTGGACCAACCACTCAGAGCATCTGCCTGAGGTTGGAGGATTTTACAACCGCTCATTTCAAGGTGAAAATCCACCCACACAGATTCACACCCTTGCGTCTTGTTCTAAGCAGCCAGGGAGCATGCTGGGAGCTCCCATTGTTGGGCTGCTGCTTTGATTTCCTTTTTCCTAGAGAAGCATCAAAGCTGAGAAAGAGGGTTTCCCTCCCTGCCCTGATGTAAATATGTACCTAGACTGTTTTTAAACGTGTTTCTTCACGAGGGCTTCGTTTGGCTGAGGGAGCCTGTATCACCCGTGTAAGTTGGTATTTGGGCACTTTATATTTTTCTAAAAATGTGTTTTGGATCCTGTACTCTAATAAATCATAAGTTTCTTTTTAAAAATTTTCCAAAAGTTTTCTCCATTTTCAAAAGCCCTGTTATAAAAAGTAGAACTTTCACAATGTTAAAATACTAAATATTTGGTGATAGCAACTTCTCTTCAAATGAATGCCAAGGGTTTTTGGTTTGGTTTGGTTTTGGTTTCTTTTGTACAATTAATAAACGAAGTTACCGAGAGAAACCACACCAGTGGCCTGCCCACTTTCATTCAGTAGCAGTAAAAGAAGAGAAAGCAGCGTCTTTCTCCTGAACAAAGTGGGAGGAAAAATAGCAGATCCTAGTTTTTCTTTTAACATTTGACAAGTGTCTTACTGAGTGCGGACTTCGGGGCCTTGGGAACAGCTCAGAGTGTCTGGTTGTCAGAGGAGGGACACCTTTTGCCTGTGAGCTGAGAACTGCAAATACTAGAGAAGAAAACCAGGACAGTGGTATCTGTTGTTGCTGCTGGCACGGCAGCTGCAGGGCATGGCGCTCAGGGATGTCCTGCTGTGAACCCCTGGTGGGACCCTGTACACTGCAGCCCCAGAGACCAGATGGGGACGTTTCCCTCATAGGACCCAGAACTTGCGCAGCACACTCACCCAAGGTCCAGTGTCTACAGACATACTCAGAAGTAGGCACAGAGAGACTTGAGATGTCCAAGGCTAGTCCATCCCCGTCACCCCAGTTTGCCTTGACCTTTATAAGCTTGGAGCACCTTCGTGGACTCAGCTATGTCTGTCACACCAGCTGCTTATGCTCTTGTTCGGAAGTGTTTATGTCTTCCTTACCCTAGGAAATGGAGCCAGGCCAGCAGCAGGTCCCTCTCCTCTAAAGTCAACTGCTTGCTCTGGTTCCAGCTGGAAGTGGAGGGAATTGGATGACCAGAGACTTCATTTCAGAGCATCTGTGGCTGTTATCACCCAGACGTGACCCATGCTATATTTGTTTATCTGACTTTGTTTGGATGGAAGAAAGGACTATGTATGGAGGCAAAATCAAGAATGCACTGGGCTCTTGATGGGAGGATTCCGATGGTTCTCACGGGTGTACTGGCCTTTGGCAGACACTAACCTAAACATTTCCCTGACTTCATGGCTGGAAAGCCCAATCACCAAGCGCCTTGGCTGCACTGGGTGGCATCCCTTGCTTGTCTTTTGATTTGAAAGGAGTGAGGGTCGCTGTCCCTCAGGGCTGCTTAGAGGCAGGCTGCTGCTGGGTTAGGCGCTTGCTGGGATAAGATCCTGCTGTGTAAACCTAGGCCAGGCTGTGCAGGCGGGTGGATGGGAAAACCACCCCTGAGCCCAGCCCTTCACAGCCATGCTATGGACACAACTACCTCACTGCACTGCTTCCCAACCTGTTCTAAGCATCCCGAAGCCTGGGAGTTCAAGAACATTCCCTTTCGTGGATAAATATTCTGTGCAATTACAGCATCAATGTGCGGCAGCCGAGTAGTGATGATTGTATCAGGTTAACACTGCTTCTGAATAAATAGACCACAAAACACCTTGACTCAAGCACTTTCGTGCTCTGGGATTGCTGGGGAGGGGGAGAGGCCCACGCCTACAGAAATAATTGCCAAGGATCCCCTGGGGTTTCTCCCCAGAGGGACACATCTAGATGGACCAGGTCAGCTTACTTCAGCCACTCATACTGCACGTGAGGTCACTGCATGGTAGCTGCCACAGGTCCCCCTGCTCGTCCCATAGCAGGGCAAAGTGTCGACAGTTCCCCAGCCCTGGGGTGGCCTCTACTGGGCATTTATCACTAACTGGGATCTTTGTCTCCAGGCGGGGCAGATGCCTGAGGACTCAGGATCTCGCACACTGAGAGCTGGTTGTAGTAGGATTTGTAATGTCAGTTCTGGGGCAGCAGAGGCTGCAGGATCCTGGGGGGCACATGGCCAGCCTAGCTGACCTGGTAAGTTCCAGGCCAATGACAAGCCCTGTTTCAAAGGAGGTGTACGGCCTGAGGTGGTCCACTGGCTTCCACACAGGTCGGTACAGGCACATACATTTATTTTTTAAAAATGTATGTGCATTGGTGTTTGGCCTGCACATATGTCTGTGTGGGGGTGTCAGATCCAGGTGTGAACAGCCATGCTGGGAATTGAACCCGGGTCTTCTGGAAGAACAGCCAATGAGCCACCATCTCTCCAGCTCCTACATTTGTCTAAAAAAAAAAAAAAAGGCCTTAGTCAGGGCCACTATAACTTATGACTCCCAAGGAGCCAGGGAGGCATGTCCCTGTCCCTGGAGGGATGTAAATTGGCACTGTGGTCCTCATGTGTCCACACCCAGAGTCCTTCCTGATCCCTGTGCCCCCACACAGTTCTCCACCCACTATGGGGACCAGCAACCTGCAAAGTAGTGACCAGGGCTTCAGCTCCCAAATCCCCACTGGGTGAAGCGGCCGGGTTTGCTGCAGCCAGAAGCCACCAGTCTTCAGGGGCAGTGGAGGCCTTAGGTAACCCCACACTGCTCTTGGTCCCCGTTCCTGTTACCATGCCCATCGAGAGGTCCTTTCTCAAGCCTGCCTGCCCGGTTACATCAGAAGGGAGCGTCAGTCATGTCAACGTGCTGCCAGCCTGGAGGCCAGGCCGGTTCTCCATCCTTTAGTTTTTAACATGCTGTCATTCTTCCAAGTGACACACTGAGATCTCTAATTGGTTACCAAATAACCTATACAAATGGCACTTGGAGTTCTCGTCTGGAACGGTCTAGCCTCTTCAGTGGCCTTGCGCTGCACGCTCTCAGCTGATAGCCACCAATTCCATCTTTCCTGTTGTAGCTGGAAGATCTCCTTGTCTCTGTAGCTGAACCACTGCCTGTATGTCACGCTTCCTTTATCTGATTCTCTGTCGGTGAACACCAAGCTGGTTCCCTGTCTCAGCTGTCGTGAATGCAGCAAGGCACAAAACACAAGACACCACAGACTAGTACATGACACAGCGCCACCACTCTTTCCGGCCACTTCAAGATGGCGCCCCTTTCTCCCTCCTCAGCCCCGACAGTTCTCTGTTCCCATGAATCCGTCTCCTGTAATGTTGGCCATGAGACTGCCTGGGTCTGGCCTCTTTCACTCAGAATCCTGTCGTGATTGCAGCTGGGAAGGAGTGCGTGTGTGGCAGGCGACACTGTTCTACCTGGCCGTTGATGGACACTTATTCTTGCCTGAGCCGTTGGGACCAGCATGCCATGAGGCCCTTTGAAACCTCCGTGTCCTGGCACAGCCATTATCTCTGTGTCAGAGATGGTTCTTGCTGACCTCAAGAACATTTCACCTGCTGAGGGTTGAGGCTGTCCCACTGAGAATGTGACCTCTGCCTACCAGTGCCGAGGGGAACAGCTGATGTCTGTCTTGCTCAGCCAATATGGAAACTTTAAGGACCACAGATTGCTCAGCCTTAAAGGCATTTGTCACCAAGCGTGGTCACCTGAGGTCCAGTTCCTGACCATAATGCTGGATGAGACAACTGACCCCAACAGGCTGTCCTCGGACCCTCGCGCACACACACATACATTTGCACACACACACATGCACACAAATAGATAAATATGCTTTAAAATATTTCTCAAAAAATTAAAATGTGGCTATGGGGAAGCCCAGCCACAGACCACACACTCAGCATGCAGAAGGCCTTGGGTTCCGCTTCCAAACTCGACAAACTGCGCACAGAAGCAGTATAATCGAGCCCCAGGCACCCTTCCCTGACTCCCCACATCCATGTACATGTCTGTTGTTCCCTTTTGAGCTCTCGGTGCCAGGCACCGTTCCTGATGAAACCAGCTGGTGCTTCTGCCTTACACCTGTGTGGCACCTGCAGGTCCTCCAGCAGCATCCATCCTCCTGCAGAAACAGACATGCTGGAGAAGTGGCCTTAACTGCACAGGGACAAGGTTCCGGCAGCACTGTGCTCCTACCAAGAGGCTTAACTTTTCCCCTCTGCAGCACACGTTGGTCCTCAGCCACAGTGAGTGACCTAGATGTTGTCTGGAAAATGCAGCCAACGCTGTGGGTCAAGTTAGGTTCCAGAACGTTTCTTTTTCAGGTATGAAATTCAAAGGAAACAGTTTATATTATTCTTAAAGGGAGGGGCTGCAACCCTGTCTTTCCTTGACCCAGCAGGAGCCTTGGCCATCACTGAGTCACAGGATGATGGGCAAGACGCAAGGTAGTGTCATCACTCACAAAAGCCAGATGCCAGTGTGTGGTTTCCTCTGGGTCTCTGGGATTTTGTTTTGTTTTAATTAGTTCCTTCGTTCCTTCCTTCGTTCGTTCGTTCCTTCCTTCCTTCCTTCCTCCCTCCCTCCCTCTCTCCCTTCCCCCCTTTCTTTATTTCCTCTGGGGGTTTTGTTTTGTTTTAATTAGTCCTTTTTCTTTCTTCCTTCCTCCCTTCCAACCTTTCTTCCTTCCTCCCTCCCTCTCTTCCTTCCCTCTGCCTCTTTCCTTCTTTCCTCTGGGGGCTTTGTTTTATCTTAATTAGTTCCTTTTTTTCTTTCTTTCTTTCTTTCTTTTTTCATCGTCAAGTGGTTTTGTGTCCTCATTTGATCTCATGTTTAGCCCCAGGCTGACCTGGAATCCCTGGTACCATCACTCAGTCTGCCAGGGGCTGGAGCCTCTGCACTCTGCTGCGATCTTTATCTGTGAGGGGAGGGGTAAGACAGTTCCCAGCAACTTTGCCAACAGTGAACATGACACTCTTCATTCCCGTGACGCAGAGATGCTGACACACAAAGCACAGGTAAACACTTCTAAAATGTTCTGTAAAGTCACTTTATCATCCCGTGACAGGACACTGGCACAAAACACATGTCTCCCGTGTGGGCAACATTCAACACACATGGATATACTCGGAATTCTTCCAGTTCCTGTGAAAGGAAATGAAGGCTCAGGCTGAGTAACTTGTCCCGGATGCCACAGGTCCGAGAGGCAGGGCTCGGGGCTCAGCCCAGCTCTGCTTGGTGCCCAAACCAGCTGCTGTTCACAGTTCTCCTGGTCTCGTCTACTTAAACACCTCACCTTCCTGGGAACAGCTAAAATCAAGCCATCCCACCCCCA
Organism: Dicrostonyx torquatus; assembly: GCA_028555095.1. Classification (NCBI taxonomy): domain Eukaryota; kingdom Metazoa; phylum Chordata; class Mammalia; order Rodentia; family Cricetidae; genus Dicrostonyx; species Dicrostonyx torquatus. Next base: position 2,813,848 of record JAQHUG010000208.1, read on the forward strand.
CCCCCGAAGGTGCCTGCGGTTCTCTGTGGCCTGGTGACAACCATAGCAGGGACAATATGACAGTTTGATTGTTAGCGAAACACACAGAAAGATAGCCAGGCCAAGGCACAGCTATGTGTGCAATACCATTTGCCTCCACAGGGATCAGAAGCTGACAACTCGAGATGCTCAGAGGCTGGCCTGTTGGCTCCTTGGTTTCTCAAGCTGGCAGCCTAGTTGCAGGGCTTTCCTTGCGAGCTGTCACTAAGACGCTCCAGGTAAGAGTCTCCTCTGAGCTGGGGTGAGCATGTTGGTTCCGAGCAGGAAGCCTGGTTCCCTAGTTTGCCGGTGAGCACAGTGGGTCTGTGCATTCATTGGAGGCAGCAATCCCAGAGTGAGCCGCATAGGCCAGGACAGTACTGCACATAGGGTAATACAGACAAACACGTTCCAGGGTGAGGGCACATGGGCAACCACCATGCTCACCAGCACCATCTGGGCATGAGTCACCCCAGCGTGGCCCCCTGGCAAACCAAGGCCAGCAGCATTACCCGCCCCCCCATAAGGCTCATTAAGCCCCTGAGCCTGGTGACCTAACAGGAGGAGGTCATTGAGCTGGGAACACAGCCAGGAGCGAGCCAGTGCATAAGATGAACCAGGCACCCCGCCAGCTGGTCGCATAGCCAGGGCTCTGCTGCTCCCTCCAGGGAACCCAGTTCCTCTGTGGGGATGAGGGTGTGGGGGCAAGGTAAGTTTCCACATCCTCTCCCAGTGCCTCTGGAGACCAAGCCTGGCTGGTGATGTCACTGCTTCTCCTGTGGCTGCACAGCACAGAGGGGACAGGTGCCTGTCCACCTTCTCATGGACAGGATCCCTCTGCTCTGGATCCTCAAGGCTTCCAGAAGCACACATCTGCCTGGGGATGACGTTGCTGCCATTTTTAAGGGAAACATTGTCACATCTCCAAGGCCTGGGCACATTGCATGTCCCTGAGGCCAGTGGTGCCTCTGAGGTTTGAATCAGGGACCCAGCAGGGTCTAAGGAAGCTTAGGAGCCAGCTGTGAGCTCAGCAATCCTGTCTGAGGGCTGTGAGCACTTCCTCTCCTCACTGGGAGGGAGCGATGAGGAGAAACATGTGGTGGTTCTCATCCAACCTGAGACCAGGCCACAGAATTTCTTAGTTGTTGCTAGGAGAAGACCACCACAGACCCGGAGGACGCTGACCCCAGAGGAAGGCAGAGGACTTTGGGGTGGACACTGGACTGGGTGGGTGCTGTAGGCTGGTGGCTGCCTAGAGTAGGTAGAGCCTAGTAGTTCGTGCTTGTCACCCAGCACTCGGGAGGCTGAGACAGGAAAATTATTGCAAGTTCACCTGGGCGACGGCGGCTCACACCTTTAATCCCAGCACTCGGGAGGCAGAGAGGCAGATCTCTGTGAGTTTGAAGCCATCCTAGTCTACAAAGTGAGTTCCAGGACAGCCAGAGCTGTTATACAGAGAAACCTTGTGTCGAAAAGCAAAATAATAATAGTAGTAATAATAATAATAATAATAATAATAAATTAAAGATTTCTAATTCAACTTGATGACATAGAATATTAAATTTTTTTTAAAAATGCTAAAAATTTAAAATGTAATATCTGGGCTGGGCACAGCCTGATGGTAAATCATGCACAGACCTAGGCAGACCAAGTTCAGCCACCAGCCCAAGAAATTAGATAAAGATATTCTACACCAGGCATGAGGGACAGTGCCTGTGATCTCTGTGTCCTGGGGGGAGGGGAGGTGAGGCAGGAGGATTTTCACAAATTCAAGGCCAGCCTGTGCGATGTAGTGAGACCCTGTGTGTAATATTATGCACGCTGAAATACAAACTCAGCTGTGGTCCTGTTGAATCGTGCCACGAGTGGTTTGTTCTAAGCCAGCTGGATTTTATGAGCATCGCCAAGCATCTAACTGAATCCCCTCGAGCGCTTTGAGTTCACTAACAGACACACTTGGTCCAGGAGCCCTTTAGTTATGGCGAGACGGGGGACCCATTGTAAACGGCGATGGCCCCTTTACAGACTCAGGAGGCTTCTCTTGAAATGTTCCAAGTCCAAACACCTGACACTGCATTCTGGGTAACTCCGCTTCCTCAACCCTGTGCTTAAAAATAGCTGCCTGCCTCGGTGGGTGAGAACGCCTGGGGACCAGCCCAGCCTGGGGACCTGGGTTCCAGCCCACAGAAAGGTGGAAGGAGAGCATCAACTCCGTCAAGTTGTGCTCTGACCTCCTAACACACTGTGGCATGCACAGCCACACATATATACAATAATATAACTAAAACAATAAATGAGCCGGGCGGTGGTGGCGCACGCCTTTAATCCCAGCACTCGGGAGGCAGAGGCAGGTGGATCTTTGTGAGTTCGAGGCCAGCCTGGTCTACAAGAGCTAGTTCCAGGACAGGCTCCAAAGCTACAGAGAAACCCTGTCTCGAAAAACCAAAAAAAATAAAAATAAAAAAAAAAATGATTAGGTGTGGCACATACCTGTAACCCCAGCTTGTAGGAGGTGGAGGCAGGAGAATCAGCAGTTCAAAACATCTTCAGCTTCATAGCAAGTTTGATGCCAGCCTGGACTACACTGGGACACCCCCCGCCCTACTCCAAATTCTTCTGTAAGAGAAGCCAGCACACTCTTCCACCTGGGCTCAAGGCACCTCCTCAGACAGTGTGCCATGCGCTCACCCCAGCACCCAGTGTCGTCTGCTTCCCATGTGACACCTGTCCCTGACCTGACTTCAGGATGTGGGTACGATGGAAGCAAAGAAGCACCCAAGGGTCATTCCAGGAGGCTGCCCAGACCTGTGACAACTCAGCAGGCAGTTCTAGGTACCCATGGGTGTCACACAGGTCTAGTCAAAGGGTGGCACCCTGGCCTCATCCACAAAGCCGGACGGGAAGATGTGCCCATTCACCACAGCTGCCTGCTGCAAACATCTCACGCTTCCCCAGGAGCCCCACGCACTCCCAACTCTGGTGTTCATAAAAACCCTGCAGAAGTCGGTAGCCCTCCTGCGCCAGGCAGAGGTGTCTTGTGTAGACTGAGAACAGTGGTGGGGCCTGGCAGGGGCTACCTGCCTGGGACAAACCACCAGGCATATGACACCCTCACACACGCACATGCACGCATACTCACACACAGCTGTCCCCGGGAGGTTGCCTGTTCCTTCCTTGCAGAGCAGACTGGTCATCTCGGCAGGTGGCAGGACAGGACAGAAGCCATGGCTATGCTGGCTGAGGCTGGAGGTTCTAAGTTGTCCCTCTCCATGTCCTGCTATTCGCTGGCCACCTTGCCTGACCAGTACGAGGAAACAAGAACCAGAGGTCAGCCTAGTGGAGCCAGGTAGGTCTTACTCCTCTAGACTGTCCCTCCTGTTCACCAAAGGCCTAGACCCTAGGCTGTCCCCTGCCTGCAAACAGGATGTGCTGGGTTCCTTACGCCTGCTAGAATCTGGAACCACTGCAACTGGAATGTGTTCAAAACCCAACAGGGGGTTGACAAGATGGCTTCAGCAGGTGAAGGTGCTTGCCGCAAAGCCGGACAACCTGAGTTCAACCCCTGAAACCCACAGATGGAGAAAGCCAGATCCTGCAAATGGTCCTCTGACTTCCACGTCTACACCATGGCATGTGTGCGTGTACAGCTCACACACACACACACACACACACACACACACACACACACACACACACACACACATGCATGTACACACACTGCTCTTTTGACCTACAATTTTCTAGCTAGTTGTGGATTCAGAATTGTTTTAAACATTGTGTGTGTGTGTGGGGGGGGGGGCTATGGCCATGGCCACACAAGTGCCATGGTGTATATAGAGGTCAGAGGACAATTAATGAGACTCAGTCTGTCCTTCCGTGTGGCTCATGGGCTTGAGCTTGAGTTGTCAGAATTGGTGACTGAGGTATCAAGCTGGACACCTGGGAGACTTAAACTACTAAAGCCATCCTCCTGTCCCCCACCTTGCCTTATTTAATAGGGATGAAGACACAGCTGAGCCAAAGTTTTAGCCACTCCTGGGAGCAGAGGTTAATGAGCAATGGTATTTGAACATGTCCAGCTCTTTTGGTGGGGGAGAGCCCAGTAGAGGGGGACCACACACAAGTCCCCAGAAGGAGGCCTTACCCCTGTAGCTGCTTCGAGGTTTGTCTGACTTTGGAGAAGTCTGTGAGTTTGGCTGGCCCAAAGCAGTGACTCCTGGCTATGCCCTTTGGTGGGTGTGTGAGAAATACTGTCAGTGAAATGAGGGGCACTCCATTTACCATGTCACTGTGTGGAGCAACTCCAGAGCCGTCTCACAGTGACCTCTGTCACTGTCCTCTCCTTGGACTGAGGTCCCCTCAGGACAACTAATGCCTTCTGTGCATGCACCCTTCTGCATCATGGGGCCCAGGGTCTGAGTTCTCACCTGCCACCACCCTCCTCTGTGCCGGGAAATCCCAGGTCTACCCCAAACCCTATGACACCTAGTGGTTGCATTCATGCTCCTGGGCCATGAAGTCTTTGTGTGCTTGCCTTCATCCCTCTGTGGTGGTGGCTGCTCCTGGGACATGGACTGAAGGACAACAGCTAAAGTTGCCCTCCTGGCGGTTACCCTCCTCTCTGCTGTCCTCACTGACATGTACCTGGGATGCACAGCTGCCCCTCGCCACCCCAATCCAATGATGACCCAAGTCACACCTCTCCACCAAGCCTTGCCTGAGTGGCCCTAGTATGATCCTCAGATGGGACCTGAGGCTTCAAGGTGAGGCCATTTGTCATGGGTCCGGAAGCACTTGGCCCACTGGGGTCTCCTCCCTCAACCCCGGTTTCTAGAGCAGAGGCACTGAGATCCTGGTGTACTTAAAACTGCAGGAGCCTCCGTATGTCCAGAAACAAGCAAGCCAGTCTGGCCTAAGTGGCCTGACCCAGGGATACCTTTGGAGGTCACAGCCTACTGTGCACATCAGATCAGGGTTTGAGTCTAGCTTCAGCCCCACAGTTGCTGGGGACCACTTTGACCCTCGGCGTCTTTCTCTGTGCGGACATCAGAGTTGGGCTGTCTAACCATGAGGGTCTTTCATGCTTGTCTGGAAGCGGGAGAGGAGGTATCCCCCCCATACACACACTCCAGACCCCTTCATCAGCTCTGTGACCCTCACCTACCTCTGCACACAGCTGGGGGCTCCTAGCTTGGCCCATGTTGGGGCCACCCTGAGTAGAAATGACCCACACCCCACACCTACCACTAACTGATGGAGGACGAGCAGAATTCTCTCCCTTGTGCTCTTGCAGCCCTGGAGGGTTTGGGCACCAGGGAGAGTGGACCACTGGAAGGCAGTTTGCCTCTCCTGCCCCTGCCTTGTCAGCAACCAGCAGTGGCCGGGGGTTCTGCTGAGTCAGTGTGGCTAGGCTGGGTCTTGGCTCTGCGGCACCTGCCTGGGCTGGTCCCCTGATGGAGGCTCTCTGTAATGCTGCACCCCACCCTGTGTTTATCACCCTGCCTTTCTGTGCATCCCATGGGTGCAGGTGTTCACAGGGGAGGAGGGAGAGAGGAGGCCTCTACTGCCCCAGGCTAGGAAGGAGGTGACCGCTCAGCCCACACAGCGGGTGGTTTTGTTTTTCACCCTGCAGGACAGCTCTGGGCCCCTAGATACAGTCTCAGCCACCCGCTGACTGCCAGGATGTCACTATGGAGATGAGAGCCTGGTTGAAGTCCAGACAGCCAGGGGCAGTCACCGCAGCCACTGTCTCCACTCCTGGGCTCCTCCCTGCACCCATTTGTGGTCTGTTACAGAGAAACCATGAGGAGGGCTGCCATTCAGTCCCAGCGGCCAGCACCCCTGTAGTGCACCAGCTCACAGCATACTGCAGAGTCCCTGAGGGGAAGTGTGTTGGACCCCATTTCTGTTCCATAAGTCCAGGATTTGTCCCTGGCTACATCAGAACCAATGGGGACCTGGCCAGGGGTGTGGCTCCACTGGGGGAGAGCAAGCTATGCTTGCTGGGAGTAGGAGTTATCTCCAGCTGTAAACACTGGGCTATGAGACAATGACTTGTAATTCTAGCTCACCAGAGGCAGGAGAATCAGAAGTTTGAGTCATTTTCTTTTGTTTTGGTTTTTCAAGACAGGGTTTCTCTGTGGCTTTGGAGCCTGTGCTGCAACTAGCTCTTGTAGACCAGGCTGGTCTCGAACTCACAAAGATCAGTCTGCCTCTGCCTCCTGAGTACTGGGATTAAAGGCGTGCGCCACCACCGCCCGGCTATTTTCTTTTTTTAAGATTTATTTATTATGTGTACAATGTTCTGTCTGCATGTACACCTGCAGGCCAGAAGAGGGCGCCAGATCTCATTACAGATGGTTGTGAGCCACCATGTGGTTGCTGGGAATTGAACTCAGGACCTCTGGCAGGGCAGTCTTAACCTCTGAGCCATCTC
>JAQHUG010000208.1:2825516-2914753 GCA_028555095.1 Dicrostonyx torquatus
AAGTTCTGTCCGGAGTTTTAGAATTCTTGAGGCCACAATCCCCCAGAGGCAGTCCAGCCTGCGATACCCCACAGCCAAGCTTCCCTGGCCTGGAGAGGTGTCCGTGAGCCCTGGACAGCTGCAGGGGGTAACCTCCCAGGAGGACCCTCGGGGAGGATCTTCAAGGGCTGACCCAGCTCAGGGGTTGGGGAGTGCAGAGGGGACCTTAATGGGTTTTCAGCAATTAGGCGGATTCTTCTAGCTCTGCCAGGCCCCCCGTTGCTGCAAGAGTTGTTGGGGCCCTGGGTCCTGGTTGGCCACAGTTGGTTCCTGAGAGCCCCAGCACCAAAGAGCTGGGCCCACCCGCGTCCGTGACCCCAGCACTTCCAGCCAGGACAGACTGTTGGCAGCTTGACCTGTCTGGGTGTCACCAGTCTGGGCAGGGCAAGGCTGGGGGTCCGCAGGGCAGCCTTAATGTTGAATTCCTCCGGGTCCCTCCTTCATCGACTGGACAGGATCCTACGGACCCCCATCCCCGACCCAACGCATTGCTCCTTAGGTGGTGAGCATCTCACCGCGCCCCTATTTGGAGGTGGAGCGATCGATGTTGGAGGAGCAGCAGGACTGGCCAGTGAAGACCGCCTAGCTCACTACTTAGCGGGTCTCCGAGACCCACGGGTCCCACCTACTCCACTCTGCAGTTAAACTGAGGCCACCTGCGGGCGCGCCCTTCTCCCGGCGCCCGCCTAGGTGCAGGGAGCGGAGGAGGGGCGGCTTTAGCCTGGGTTCACACGCACGCTTTCCTCTGTCCTGCAGGACCCCAGAGGGTGGGCGGTGGGGTGCGGGTCGCGCAGCCCCCAGCCCCACCCCGCGGGGCTGCGGCCGGGGCATAACCGAGTTTCGTTCCCCACTCCTCCACCCCGGCCCCCGCAGTCGCGAGTGAAACGGCTAGCGCTAGGACCGCGCCGCTCAGCCCGCCCGCCCGCCGCTATAAGAGGCCGCTCCGGGCCCCACGCGGAACCGGCTCCGCGCCTCGGTCCCCGCGTCCCCGCCCGGCTCCAGTTCAGCGCAGCCCAGGCAGCCCCCGGCCTTCCTTTGAGGGGCGCCCCGGGCCCCGCTGCGCACCATGGGCGCTGCCCACTCGGCGTCCGAGGAGGTGCGGGAACTCGAGGGCAAAACCGGCTGTGAGTACCATACCGAGGCCGGGCACCCGCGCGGGGACCGTCGCCTGCACGCCCCCGCTTCGTGCCGCCGCGCTGTGTGACCTTGGGCTAGTGGCTGGCCCTCTCTGTGCCTCGCTCTCCGTTTGCTTCAAATGGGTTCCCTCACACCGCTGTGCGGGAGATGCCGCCGAGAGGGGCTGGAGGGAACCCCGGACGGGGGCTGGGTGTTGGCCCCGGAGGCGACGAGACCCAAGCCTCCCCCGGCCGAGGCGGAGGGCAGGGCGGAGTCGGACTGGTGGCTCCGGCTGCGAGGGCCGGCGCCCCGGCAGCCCCGGAGAGCGCTGAGCGCGCGCGGCACCTGCAAGTCTGCAGCTGGCGATGCGCAGGGCGGAAAGTTTGCAAGTGGCGGGACCGGAGGAGTCGCGCCACCCGCGGTGACCTTAGGCGGGAGTCACCCTCCCGCGTCCCCGCACGTACCCGCCTCCGGCTGCAGCCTTGGGCACCGAGCCCCGCGTCCTCCGAGCTGGCGCGCTCTCTCCGGACCGCAGAGGCGGGGGCGGGGGGCGAGGGCGAGGAAGCGCCGGTCCGCCCCGCGCTTGATCCTGGGCGAGGGTGGGCAGGCACACAGGCGGAACCTGTTTTTTCGGAAGCCGGTGTTGGCCCTTCCGAGGCAGTGTGACCTTGCGCCTCTGAGTCTCAGTTTGTCGCCTCTGTGCAATGGGAGGCTGGTGCTCCGTGAGAGCACCAAACACCGGGAGTTGCGGCGGGAGGCAGCTGCTGAGTTGAGAGCAGCCAGTCAGCAGCCACCCGAGAGGGGACCCCGCTGCCACCCGCCTCTTTAGAGCCCGGTGAAGTCATAGAAAGTCCCAAACTGTCTACACCCGCGCGCACACAGTCAGCCAAAGTGTGGAGTGGATCCGGTTAAAGAGTCGTTTACGTAACTCGCTAAGGGCGGCATCCGAGCCGTCCGGTCCCTGCAAGAGCGGACTGTGGGAGCGCTGTCGGGAGTGTGTGCACACTGTGTGCAAGGCAAGCGCGAGTGTGTGCAGGCTGTGTGCAAGCTGGAAGTGTGTGCACACTGTGTGCAAGGCAAGCGCGAGTGTGTGCAGGCTGTGTGCAAGCTGGAAGTGTGTGCACACTGTGTGCATGGCAAGCGCGAGTGTGTGCAGTGTGTGCACCGCTGTGTGCAAGCGGAAGTGTGCACGCTGAGTGCAAATGGGAGTGTGTGCGTGCTGTTTGCAAGCTGGAAGTGTGTGTAAGCTGTGTGCAAGTGCGAGCGTGTGCACGCTGAGTGCAAGCGGGAGTGTGTGTACGCAGAGTGCAAGTGCGAGCGTGTGTACGCAGAGTGCAAGCGGGAGTGTGTTACGCTGAGTGCTAATGGGAGTGTGCACGCTGAGTGCAAGCGGGAGTGTGTGCAGTGTGTGCACCGCTGTGATCTTGGACCCTCGGTGCCTCAGTCTCTCCAGTTCAGGGACCGCAGATCAGTGTCCCTTCCCCAGTCTCACTTTTCTATTTCCTGAATTCACTTTACTGAGCGCAAACCAAAAGTTTTATAAACGTGACAACCCCCCTCCCGCGCCCGCAGGAGGCCCCGCCCACTCCTGACTCAGTTTGACCGATGGCCAGTTGCTGCCCCCGCTGGTGCAGGTTGAACCTCCACCCTCACCCCAGCCTTCTGGGGGGAATTCCAGCGGGCTGTGGGTTTGACAGTGATGGCCGCAGAGCATGCCGGGAGCCTTGTCAGTTTCCTGGGTTCAGCCTCCCACGGTGGCAGATGCTGGGGTGGCTTCTCCTCTAGCTGCCTGGGCTCCATAGGAGGCTGCGGAGGGAAACCGAGGTTACTCCCCGGGGACAGTGCTTCCTGGGGTCCCGCAGGCCTTGAAGGCGCTGGTGCCATCCGGGCACTTTCACCCACTTGGCAAATCTTTATGGACCCGCGTTTTTGAGGGTTTTGGAGGATGCGGCAGTGACCCAGAGGGGCCAGTATTCTCAAGCGGGATGCACAGCACACAGACCTACCCAGTAGGTGTTATGTTCCGGGAACAAGCAATAGGAAGAGAGGGGCGGGGAAGGGGTGCACAGGTAACTAAGGAGCCAGTCATGTGACAGCGACAGGAGCATTGGAGCGGCAGGTGCCAAGGTCCTGTGGCAGGAGGTGAGAGTGGCTGAGGACACAGCAGTCCCCGATGCTCAGGCTGCATTGCTACCCAACTTCAGGCGTCCCTTATGCTTCCTGTGCCTCAGTTTCCTGTACTGTCAAATGGACGCAGCAATCGTTTCTTCTTTAGAGGTGCTGCACAGCCCTCAGAGCCACCTCCACCTGAGTGTGGGTCCCTTTGTCCCTGCTTTGTGCCCTTCAGCGGGTCGCTGCCTCTCTGGGCCTCACCTCCGAGGTTGTATGGACCTGGGGAGGTGACATTAGCCGTTAGCGGGAAGGACTTGCAGTGCCTGTGAGAACTTTCGGAAAGTGTCCCAGGACTGGGGTGGCCAGGGGGACACACTGCACTTGGGCTTGCCCACTCCAGTACTTAGCACTTCAAGACACCCAGCAGGTCTTCACCCCCATTTTCCAGGAAGGGTGATGGTGATATGGCCATTTCCTCCCACAAGGGAAACCGAGTCTCAATAGAGACAGCATCTTGCCTGCAGCCCCACAGCCAGGAGTGGAGGTGGGGATGGAGGGTCTGTGTTCAGCGGCCTCTCTGACCTCTAGGGCAGGAACGGCTGCCCAGGGCAGACAGCTTTTCCTTCCCTCACCCTCTCTGCTGCCGGTTGGTCGGCTGTGTGCGCCTGTGCCATTGTCTGTCTATAGAGAGAATGCTCCCATCTCTTCTTCCGGGGTTCAGAGTTCAAATCTTACCTCCCTGCCCTGTCTCAGGGCAAAGTTCCTGCCACTGTTTAGGGCTCTGAGAGCCCTTGCTCCCTTCCATAAGACTGTCCCACCTGGCCACTCTCATGCAGCCTGAGGGGACACACTCAGACCTGGTCCTCCCTTCGCTCCTGGGCTCCTCCCGCCACCTCCTCAGTACTGTTACCTGCCTTCCCTTAAAGCACGGGCATCAGTGTCCCTCCACTCCCCACAGAGTGGCAATGAGACCACACAAGGCTCACATGGGGGCAGGGGTGTCACCAAGTCCTTCATAACCCAGAAAGCATCACTGAGTCGAGGGTCACCTCCCATTACAGGCCTTGTCCATGCCAGCCCTGAGGCACCCCATGGAAAATGGGCCTGTTGGCAGCTTGCCTGTCTGCACAGGACACAGCAAGGCCCCCTTCCTCCACAGAGAGATCACTCACTCAATGACTCGTGGCTCAAGCCTCCCTCCTAGCCGAGCCAGCACCCACCTAGACTGTTGGTGAACAGCAGCCCGGAACCTCAGCTCGTCTTTCCACCCAGGAGGGACATCAGGTCAGGGCCATGACCTCGGGGACCCTGAGCTAGCCTGGGATACTCCCCCTGCCCAGTCCTGATGGAAGCCAGCCTGGAGGATTCTGGGAAAGGTCTTTTCCCCTGTCTCCATGCCTGCAGAGCCAAGAAGCTGCCAGAAGCAGCAGAACCTTGGGCCAGAGCTCAGGCTTCATGGTGACATTGGCAGGCCTGTGACGTCTGCCCAGCACTAAGAGAAACACAGCTGTCAATAAGGACATCCTGCCATTCTGGAGCCTGCTGGGGACACTGCTGGCCCTTTGCATGGATGAGATCATGGAGGCTCTGCAGATGGATGAGGGGAGAGCCCCTCCCCTCCAGGGGAGAGCCAAGGCCAGCTGGGGCCTGGTTCCTGTCCTTTCCATTGAGTCCACCCCACCATGGCGGGGGGGGGGGATGAGATTTTTTTTTTATAGTCCTCTTTGTAGAGGTTGGAACCCAGGGCCTCACACAGGCTAGACAAAGGCTCTGCCAGTTAGATGCCCTTTTAAAAATGTTTGATACAGTCTTCCCATGTAGCCCAGACCGCTTTGAACTCAGGACCCTCCTGCCTCAGCCTCCCAAGTTGCCAGCTCAGGCCTGTGTCATTGTCTGGGAGTGACCTCTGCCCATTGCAGGTCCTGGATGAGGGTGGGGGATGGGAGGGCTTGAGGTGTGGGGGAAGCTGGCGTGGGGTAGGGCTGACACTTCTGGAGTCAGCCACCCACAGAGGCATGAGAGCAGCCAGCCAGAGCCACTTCTGCAACAGTGGCCAAGGCTATTGACCCTGGGAGCCCCCTTTCAAGGAGCCTCATCTCTCTGTGTAGTCCTGGCTGTCCTGGAATTCACTCTGTAGACCCGGCTGGCCTCGAACTCATATATATCCTCCTGCCTCTGTTTCCTGAGCGCTGGGATTAAAGGCACGAGCCACCACCACCCAGTGCCCAGCAGTTACTCCCCAGCCCTGGAAGTCAGCCATCTATCCTTGTAAAAGCTCACTGAGGGAGGGTTCCTCCCTATGGCCACTTACAGACAACAGAGGTTTAGCTCAGAAAGTGAGAAAGTGACTGCCCATGGAGAGAGAGAGAGATTGCGCACGCTAAAGGGCAGAGCCCACAGCCCCGTGGGTCCCTGGCATGCCCAGGAGAGGTGAGCATGGTACAGCCACATGCTGGTGAACTGGGCTGCATGGTTGCATTGGGTCTTGGGGCTGACAGTATAGGTTCTCCATGATATGGAATGTTCTAGAACTTGCATGTTTGGTGACAAGCAGTTAGATTGGAGCGGGAGATACTCCTTCTGTCTCCTGGGAGTTTCCAGGGTGGTTCACATCTGTTCTGAAGAGAGACTTGTGTTGTCTGTGGGAGAGCAGGTGGCCGTGGCTGGACCTGCCACCTTGGGGACCTGCAGTAATGAGCTCCTGGCTGCATCTTCTTACCCCCGCCCCTTGGGTGAAGTGTTTTGTTTTGAGCTAATACCCCGCTCCCCAGATGTATCAGGGATGTTAATCAGAGCTCAAGCACACGGACTGGGTGACACAGACCAGCCAGCTGAATGATAAGTCAGAAAAGTGCCATGCACATGGGATGGGAGCTTCAATGTCCCCAAAGCACTTCTGTCCCTGGTACCTAGAACTAAAAGACTAGGGTCTTTGCACCTCTGAAGGACCCATTGCTCTAGGAAGAAGGTGGGGCTATGGCCCCAAGGGAGGAGCTGTCCCACCAGCCAGCCTGTCACTTGCTCCACTTTAATTATTCATAAAGCCAGAAGGTCACCTGGGCATTTCCGTTGGTGACAGCGGTTACCTTGTGCACTAGGACAAAAAGGTCCTTTGTTGTCCTTGTGAAGTGACCTTTTCGGATGGGCAGGCTGTCAGGAGTGGCCTTCCACTCACCTTGGGAGGCAACAGGAAGTAGCTGAGGTCATGTCAGGGCCTGAGGTTCTCTAGAAGGGAGGGCAGGCAGCAGGGGCGTTGCGGATGAGGCTGAGCCCCTTCAAGAGGCACCTCCCTGTGCCTCAAGCCCCAAGTGTCACAGCTGAAAGAGGGGCCCAGGCAAGCCTGGGCTGAGCATCCATCTCAAGAGTAGAGTGCTCCCAAGCACAAACTTCTGAGCACCAGTGTGGTGTGACTCAAGTGGAAAATTCCTCCGTGACCTCATGTAACAGTGCACTCAAGACACGTGCAGGGGAACTTCAGAGGGAACGCAGTGGTAGGACACTTGCCTAACATGGGGGGCTTTGGGTTCAGTCCCCAGCACCACAAAAATGAATCAAAATAGATGGCTTAAAAATCTTACATAAGGTCTCAGTTTATAGTGTGCCTGCTTGGTGTGCACAGAGCCATGGGTTCAGTAACCCAGCACCAAATATGACCAGTGTGGCAGTGCCAGGACTTGGGAGGTGGAGGCAGGAAGAACAGAAGCTCAAGGTCACCTTCAGCTACAGACAGAGTCTGAGGCCAGCCCAGGATACAAGACCCTGCCTGGAAACAAACCAAAATATTATATAAAATCATTTTTTAATTTTGGTTTTTGTTTTTCGCCGTAGCTTTAGAGCCTGTCCTGGAACTCACTATGTAGATCAGGCTGGCCTCGAACTCACAGAGATCTGCCTGCCTCTGCCTCTGGAGTGCTGGGATTAAAGGCGTGCGCTACCACCAGACATAAAATCACCTTTTTGTTTGACCTGGTCCCATCCCCGAGATACTTCATCCATAACAGAGTAAAACCTGAAATGGGCTCAGTCTAAGGCTGTGAATCCTCCTAATTATGGGGTGATGAACCTCTGAAGTTGGCCACGTTCCAGTGTAAACAGTTGTTAAAATTATGTTTGTGTGTGCGCACATAGGCACACACGTGAACACTCCAGCACAGGCTCGCCAGCAAGAACCTTTCTTCTCTAAGCCATATGACCAGCCCTGTGGGCAATTTTTACATCCATGTCCATCATTTCCTCATCTCCTGGCCTTGACACCCCTAAAAACGAACCATTACCTCTGCCTTTGTGCTTAATTTTGTCTGGCTGTGTATTTTCACTCTTGAAGTCCACGTACAAGCTGGTCAATCACAAGCATTTTTCACAAACACTGCTCATTATGAATCTTCTTTCCTAATACATTTTCCCATGGGTTTCTCAGCAATGGTCTGCGAGTTATAAACTGGACTCTCTTTTCCTGGTGTTTATGGATAAACATTGAGCTGGGTATAAAATTTTAACTTATTGGATGATTCCCCACCTCCGAAGTTCTATTTTGGGTTGCTATTGATAAATTAGGTTTTGTCTAATGGCTTTTTGTTGTTGTTATTGAAACCTATTTTTCCTCTATTTTAAAGTTTGTATTGCTGGTTTTTCTACTGTTGTTACTTTTTTTTTTTTAATTCTGACGAATGTCGAAGTACCACACACTTAAAAAATAATTTACTTAACTTTATTTTATTTGCATTGGTGTTAAGCTGTCAGAGCACCTGGAACTAGAGTTCCAGACAGTTGCAAGTCACCATGTGGTTGCTGGGAACTTAACCCAGGACCTCTGGAAGAGCAGCCAGTGCTCTTAACTGCTGAGCCATCTCTCCAGCCCGTGTTGGTGTTTTAGATAGGATCATACTTGGGAATGGTTTATGCTGTTTTATTCTAAAGGAGACTCATGTTTTTTCTCATGAAAATGTCTCCAGGTGACCTCTCAGTGACTCCCAACACCCATGTGTTGGACCCTGACCTCTTGACCCTTCCCCCACACATCTGTAGTGCTCCGAGCCACACCCAGCATCATCTCCTTAGGTCTGCCCTTCGATTCACTAATTCTCTCTCCAGCAAGGTCACAGCCTTTACCCACTGTCCTGGCTGGTTTTATGACAACTTGACACAAGCTAGAGTCATCTGAGGAGGGAGCCTCAATTGAGAAAACCCCTTCTTATGAATCTTATGATCCAGTTGTAGGGCATTTTCTTAATTAGTGATTGATGGGGAGGACCCAGACCATTGTGGGTGGTGTCATCCCTGGGCTGGTGGCCCTGGGTTCTATAAGAAAGCAGGCTGAGCAAGCCATGAGGAGCAAGCCAGTGAGCAGCACCCTCCATGGCCTCTGCATCAACTCCCGCCCTGTTTGAGTTTGAGTTCCTGTGCTGATTTCCCTTGACGAACAGCAATATGAAAATGTAAGCCAAATAAACCCTTTCCTCCTCAAGTTGCTTTGGTCCTGGCGTTTCATCATAGCGATAGTAACCCTGACTTAGATACTCATTAAGATTTTAAATTTTTGTTTTTTTTAAATATTTATTATGTATACAATATTCTGTCAGTGTGTATGACTGCAGGCCAGAAGAGGGCACCAGACCCCATTACAGATGGTTTTGAGCCACCATGTAGTTGCTGGGAATTGAACTCAGGACCTTTGGAAGAACAGGCAATGCTCTTAACCCCTGAGCCATCTCTCCAGCCCTTAAATTTTGTTTTGCTTTGTTCTTTGAGACAGGGTTTCTCTGTGTAGCCCTGACTATCTAGGAACTTGCTCCATAGACCAGGATGTCCTTGAGCTCACAGAGATTCGCTGCCTCTGCTGGGTGCTGGGGTTGAAGGTGTACACTACCACAGCCTGGTAAACTTTTAAATTCTAATGACTTTATAAATCGCTTATGGGTTCATGGTGGAGGGTTTGAGCATCCTCTTTGGTTCCGTGGCTTTGTATGGTTGACTTGATTCTGGGTCCATCTTCTGCCTGGGCTATCTTCGTCCCTCCCTTAGGGTGCGGGGCTCCTGTGCACCCCAACTCCCAGAAGTGATTTCCAAGGCACCTTTGCATTTGTTGCGCTGTGAACTTCGGGGTTCTCACCAGTCTGCAGACACTTTGTATATGGACTTGTCAGTGTGGGACTCGCAGAGGTCGTGCCTGGCTGACCCACCTGACACAGATGGCTACATAGACCAAGGCCAGGAGGGTCTCTCGATGGGCTTAAAGCCCCCACACTTGGCCATTCTAACACAATCCGGCAGCTTCTGTTCATCACCCTGTGGGGGTCTCATTCTCTCCTTGCTTCTGACATCTGGGTGTGATCTTGTCCTACAGCCCAAGCTGTCCTTGAACTGGAGCTGTCCTCCTGCCTCAGCCTGCTCAGTGCTGCTGGATTTGCAAGTGTGTGCTGCCAGGCCCTGCTCAGGGAAAGCCCTTTCTTCTAAGCTCAGCAGAATATTAAGGTGGCTCCTAGATTTCCCCAGTGGCCACGTGTTTGGAGCAGCAGGAGCCGCCTGTGCTAGCCTCAGAAGCAGGACCAGTTTCTTTGACATCTTTCCATGCACATGAGGTAAGCTACTGCCACTCAATTCAGCCTCAGGATAAATCTGGAGCTGAGATGGTTGTGAAGAAGGCGGGACTGAACTGTTGTCTCTTGGATGCTGTGCGTGCGGTGCCTGCTCTGCTGGAGGTTGCCCCACCCTTAAATACCGTCCCACTCTAACGCAGAAATGTAAAGTGCTGCTTGCTCTAGCACACAGAGCACACAACGTGGCGGGAGGAACAAATCCTACCTCTGCCGTTCTGAGCTGTGTGACCCCCAGCAAGCCACACTGCCTCTCTGATCCTGCCTCCTGAGCAGGGAAGGGGGTGTGCTGCCATTGGCAGTTAGAAAAGCCAGGCTGTCGCCTGCCCAGCCCTGGCTCAGCTCCTGCCTGTGAGTCAGGCTGTCACTCTCTCTATTCCTGCTATAAGACGAACAGTAAAGAGCCAAGCAGGGCTGGGGAAAGGCGGGCACACCCCGACTGTAATGCTCAGAGCCACGCTGTCCCACTCAAGCAGTTTTCTGCATTGCCTCATTTGCTCAGAGTGCAGGGTGTGTGTGAGAGCAAAAGCAACCCACCCAGCACGTCCCCTCCACCAAGGATGTGTTCTGTGCAAAAAAAGCCCACAGAGACCCCAGCGGGACCCTTGGTGCCGGAGGTGGCCACAGATGATGTTTCTGTGCTGATGTGGGCTGGGCTGGCTCTGCCCCAGGGAATCTGTGGCTTTTGTACTGGGCTGATGTCTATGCCAAGCGGGTCCGAGGGTCTGCATTCCCTCCTTGTTGGTCCGAGGGTCTGCGTTCCCTCCTCCCTGTTGGATTGGAAAAACCACTTCAGTCAGGCGTATCCTTGGGAGGTTTCAGAGTCCATGGCAATATGGTGGGTGCACGCCAGGGCAGTGGGTGCACGCCAGGGCGGTGGGTGCCGAGGCGCTGGCAGGTGGAGGAAGGGTGTTCACAAGAGGGCAGCTGGTAGGATCCCCTGCGAGGCTCCGGAAGCCCGGTCTCCCTCCCCAGTCCGGCATTAGTCACTGCTGTGTCTGGAGCCCCAGGTGGCCTCCCTGTGGAGCCCAGAGGCAGCAGAAAAGCCCTGAAGACTGGAGTGGCTCAGGGCACAGCCAGCCTGTCACAGCCAAGCTGATGACTCTTGTTCCTCTGCTGAGATTCGGAGCCAAGTAGACAGTGATTTTTCAGCTGGGACCAAAGTTCGTGTGATGTAAAACTTACCATTTTAGGACTGGGAGATGACTCGGTTGTTAAGTGCCCTGTGAGCATGAGAACCCAACTTTCATCTCTCTCACCCATGTAAAATGTAGTAACATACATCTAATCTCAGAGCTGGGGAGGCAGAGAGGGGAGGGGCCCTGGGGCTCGGTGGTGCTGGCCAGTCAGTCCACTGAATCTGTGAACTCAGGTGCAGTGAGAGACATTGGCTCAGAAAACAAGGTAGAGAGTGAAGGAAGACAGGAGATGTTGACCTCACCTCCTTCATGTGTACTCACGTAAGCACACACATACACACTCACACACATGCATATATGCACATGTACACACATATGCAAACATGCATATGCAAACACACGCAAGCACATGCACACACATGCATACACACATATGCATACACACACTCATAACACACATGCACACACATGCATACACACATGCATACACACACATGCATACACACTCATAACACACATGCACACACACACACATACACACACTCATACACACATGCACACACACGCAGGCACATGCACACATACACACATGCACACTCACTGATCACTTTAGCTGCTGTGAAGTGAGCTTCTTGGTTGGGTTCCGTGAGGTCAGTGTTCTAAATCTCTATTTCCAGAACATTTCATCATCCCCAATTAAGCCCTGAGTCCACCTGTTATCCATCTTCACCCTCTCCTCCTGGCCCTTGCTGAGCAAGAGTCCACGTTCCACTTCCTGGTCGGGTGCTTGACCCACAGACGTGGACTGGGTGGCCTTGGTGCCTGGTGCCACCCAGAGTGGGTCACGGGCCCACTCTGCACCAGTGAGGGCTACAACAGCCTCTCTTTTGCGATTGTGCCTGTGGATTTCCCCTCTTTCCCACAGCCATCCACAGGAGACGTGGCTCCTTTTACCTTGGCAAGCTGTGAACAGCATTTCTGACTGGGTGGCCTGTCACCATGGGAGCCGCCTCCTAGGAGGTGGGAGGTATTATTATTCTCTGAGAGGAGAAGACAGAATGGTACTTAAGGAGCGGCTCAGAGCGCCTCTCCAAATTGCCTGCTTGTGCCTGTGCTGATCCTCTGGGTACCTGGGGAGTGTCCCAGGGTCCTGGCCCATCTGTTGGGATGGTGAGCCACAGAGCTCTGGGTACCTTGAAAGTCCCCAGATCCTACTTGGTGTGCCCCTGGGTCAAGCGTTCTTATTCAGGCGGGTGGCTGCTGAGGACAGGAGGCAGGGAGGCTTAGAGAGCCCCTGAGAAGAGAGGGTGCAGGTCCCACGGTCACACTTGCCTCTCCTGTGTCCCAGCTCCTCTCTTCTTACCAGGTCTGCTGCAGCTGCTGGCTCTCAGATGTCCCCAGCCCTCTCTGTGTCTGCTTTCCGTCTTGCCTTGCCAGGGGTGGCAGATCTTGGCACCTGGCTTGAAGTCCCGTGTTCCCTGAAGGTGAAGGCTTTAAAACTTGTCCATACTGGATGGAGCCAGCCCACCCCACCCTGCCACTCCCAGTGCCTCCACCTCCCCCACAAGTCCTGGGTCCCGGGCTGGTCAAAGCTATTGCCATGTCCTCGGCCACCATATCCTCCCATGCCTCACATCTCAGACTTCAGGGACCCCCATCAGACATCCCCTCCCACCCCCTCTCCAGAGCTGGAAACATCTTTCCCATCACTCCTTCCCAGTGAAATGTGCAATTCACACAGCCTTCTAAGGCCTTATCACTTTATGTGGGTTACATGTTGACATGTAGTATTTTAGATATTGTAGACTAAAGCTAATTTCACCTGGATGTCAGTCAACAGCTACTAGAAACTCCAGAGAGCACCATTTACAATTTATCAGAGGTATAGCCTTTTGACTCTGGTACGCGGGAGACAGAGGCAGGTGGATCTCTGTGGGTTCGAGGCCAGCCTGGTCTACAGAGCAAGTTCTATAGGAAGACCCCATTTCAAACACACAAACACTGTAGACGGAGGATCTGGGGCTATGGCTCTAGTAGAGATTTCCCCAGCATGCCCGAGGCCCTGAGTTCAGTTCTCCAGCACAGGCTATATGAGTGAGCTGGAGGCTAGCCTGGTTCTCACGAGAGGGAGGGCTACAGGAAAGGGGAAGTGTGTCCTTTATAAGATCACATGTGCCTGGACCACGGCACCGAGCCAAGGATGACTTATTACTATTTTTGAGAGCGTCTGCTGTCCCATATGGATGGTGCCGTGTGCTGGGACATGGTCTTATGGCTGATGCTACGAACTGTACGGATTGAAACTGGAAGACCCAGGCAAGCTGAAGACAAAGCCTCAGTTCCGATTGCTGCCTGCTCTGTCTCATGCGCTCACATGCATTCAGCATGAATTTCACTACTATCTTGGCCAATTGGGTCATCCCCTTGATGGTCATCCCCTTGATGGTCATCCCCTTGATGCCGTGCAGGGAACATTAAATATTGACTCCCTACACTTCAAAATGGTTTGTCAAGGGCTTGGCGATGTGGCTCGGGTCATCGAGGGCTTCACATAGCACATAAACCCCAGCAACACACAAGCCACGTGTGGCAGTGCATGCTTGTAGTCTCAGCGCTTGGGCGGTGGAGGCAGGAGGATTATTCTCAATTACACAGAACATTCACGGCCAGCCTGCGATACATAAGACTCTGTCTCAAGTATATTTTTATGGGTCTGTAGTAACCCGACTCAAGGATGTCCCAGGACGATTGCGGTTTCCTGGGCCTTGGCGTTTTCTTCGCGGTGTGGTTATTATTAGCTTTCCTTACTAGGCAGGTGACTTCCTGTGGGCAGCTCTGTACACTCCTCACTCCCTGGGTTTGTTCTAGGGATCAGATTGCTGTTTGGAAGGGTGTGTACACCCTCATCTGGTACAGATATCACACAAGACAAATAAGCCTGAGTTTTCTAGAAACTCTGGCGTAGCCTAATTCTACACTTTGCAGTAGCCACACTAAAGAAATGGTCCAGGATGCAGCAGGACTTTCTGTTGTAGCTTCTTGGGAGGCTGAGGCAGGAGGATTGCTAAGGTATGCTTCAGGCTCAGCCTGGGGACCCAGCTTAGCCACAGAACAAGCGATGAAAGACATAGCAACCACAGATTTGATATAGAGAGACGTTTTGAAATCAGTCCCAGGTCGGAAGCACTCCTGGTTCTCTCAAGTGTTTCTGTGAGGGCTCCTGGGCCGTGAGGGCAGCTAAACAGCCACAGGGTGCAAATGTGCCCACATACTTTCTGCGCCTGCTGGATTCTTATCTTCAACCTGTTCCTCCCCAGGGGTGTTACTGGAGTTGGTGACGTATGTGTGTGTGTGTGTGAGTGTGTGTGTGTGTGTGTGTGTGTGTGTGTAATTACAGGGCCTCGCGCCCCTGGGCTGTGAGTGTGGCGCTCAGTGAGTAATATGTTCACCCAAAACTCCCAGAGCTCTGGATTCTGCCCCCAGCTCCTAATAACTTGGGTGTGGTGGTGTACACTTGTAATCCCTGTGCTCAGGAGCGGAGGCGGGGGGGGGGCAGGAATTCAAAGTCATGTTTTGCTATATAGTAACTTTAAGGCTAGCCTGGGCTACAGGAGACCCTGTCTCAAAAAACCAAAAGTAAACAAAATAAAAAGTGCTTCACCCACAGGCATGGAGCTCCACACCTTCTAAGGAGACCACACCGAGGCATAGACTATTCTCTGCCCCCAGGGCTCTCCTCACACTTCATTCATGTTGTTCTGCCTCCTGGGGCAGCTACTGCCCTGACGGCTAACATGGTATGTGGTCAAGTGTTTCCCGAGTATGAGCCTTGCCCAGGTGAAATCGTGACACACATGCCTTTTCATGCCTGGCTCCCTTGGTTCTGTGTTACATATGGTGTCTGGTTTCATTACTGTAGCGGTCCCATCAATTGGCTGCTTTTGTACATTGGCTGTCCTGCCGTGGGTGGTTTCCGGTTTACAGTGATTTCCACAGCCCAGCCACGAGGCCACACACGTGCTGTGTGCATCTTCCTCCCTCTTGCCTGTGTACACGGCTGTGTTTTTCTCTAGAAAGGTAGCGGTTGTCCTGGACATCAGTCTTTGCACTCGTCCGAGACTACATATGCAGCATGGGGTTGCAGCCCTGCCTGCCTGTGCTGCGTGGGATGGATGAGTTAATGCCTGGAGTAGTGCCGGGCCCAGGTTGGCAGCCTTCCCTAGTCTTCCCTGCTGAGCGGCAGCTGCTGGGGATGCTTCAGACTTAGAGTGATGGATTCTTGAAGAAACCAAGGCTTGAGCCTGAGGTGGGGTGGGGAGTGGAGGGTTGTTAGGGCTCAGGTACTCACAGCCTTAGGATGAGAGGTGAGGCGGGGGAGGGTAGGGGGGGATGAGGCGATGCAGGTGGGTACGGCAGGTCTCCAACCTGGCCACTGCACTGGCAAGTTTGGCCTGAACTGGACATGGTCCCCAGGAGTATTGAAGGCCCTGAGATCAAGGGTCTGGGGTGCGCGGACGGCCCGTGTGGAGGGGCTTGCTTTGGATTGTATTCTAGATCTCCCAATTGCTGTGCTCTGCAGCCTTCTGAGTGGCAGCTGGCCAGAGGAAAGCCAGAGATGACCGTATGGACTCCCTCTGGTCAGTCACCACTCTCTCTGGACCAGGGGCATTGTGTATCCTGGAGACTCTCTCTTTCATCCAGGCCCACCTTCTCTCCTCTCTTTCCGCTCTCCCCACCTTGCCTTCTCCAAGCCAAGTCAAGCCGCACAGGCAGATATGGACAGGATGGCGGGGGTGGGCAAGCAAGCAGGTACAAGTTCTTTCGTGGGACAACACCAGGGGAAGTGGCTGGTCTGGCCCACCATCAGGGGCTGTCACTCACAAACAGCCGCGCTCTTGCTAAGGGAGCAGATGATGGACCCAGCAGGCAGAGCAGGAGACTCTTCTCTCTCAGCCATGGTTCAGTGTGGTCAAGGGGGTGTCCCAAGAGGGATGAGGAGGGGGCCAAAGAATGTCACAGCCTCCGATGGCCTCAAGTTCAATGTCAAGGATCCCTCGCTATCTCTTTTTCTTTTCTTTCTCCCATTTCCCCTTCCCCCTTCTCAGTCTCCTCGGACCAAATCGAACAACTGCATCGCAGGTTCAAGCAGCTGAGCGGGGACCAGCCCACCATCCGGTAAGATGTTCAGCCAGGCTGGGCTGGTAGTCATTTCCTGCCCGGTCCGTGTGGCTCTGGGCAGGCTGACCCCAAGGCCTGTCCCAGTTTCTGAAGCTAACCTCATCTTTGAATTTTCCTGGGTTTTTCTAAGACAAGCTGTGGAGGGAGGAAGGGGCCCTTTCTGTTTCTGACAGAAACCTATGGGGGAAGCCAGGGAGGGGAAGGAGACAGTGCATCAGCCACCCGGCCCTGCCCAACGGCTTTATGCAGTGTGTGATCTGGACTTGTCCTGAAGCCCCCTCCACACACACATTGAGTAGCTGGCTCCTCCCTGGTGCTGGAGCTGAAAGAGCCGTGTGCCGGGCGCTGCTGGCATTGCCCTGATGAGCTTGTCTCTAGAATTCACTTCCTCTCTGTCATTCCAGTCTTGGACAAGATGAGGTGGGTGGCGGCGTCCACTTTTGGTTAGGGAAGGTGATGTTTTCCACGGTGACTTCGATCCTTTGCACTGGGGAGGAACACTGCCCACACATTGCTAGGAAGGGGCTTCACCACGGCATACAGCCTCGGCCCTCTTTGCTTTTCCTTTTTCCCCATAGTGTGTCACACTGAATTGACCAAGCTGGCCTTGGACTCCCTCTATAGCCCAGGCTGGCCTTGGACTCCCTCTATAGCCCAGGCTGGCCTTGGACTCCCTCTATAGCCCAGGCTGGCCTTGGACTCCCTCTATAGCCCAGGCTGGCCTTGGGCTTGCTATCATTCCTGCCTGCGAGGAAGCTGAAATGCCAGGTGGGAGCCACAAACTCTGCAAAGTGAAGAGTCTTCAGTTACAAACTTTCTAACAGAGAGCAAGGTCCTAAAATATGCATGGGGGGTCTCAAGATGACATCCTTGAAACACTGATGCAAGCCTCACACAGGCCCCAGGGAAGCTTCCTTCACGCATGGCTTCATTTCGCCCTTTGAGGGAGCCATGTGCACACGTATGTTTTCTTGTCTGCTACACAAAGACACGTTATTAACCTAGCGTGGCGCCCAGAATGTTCCAAAGGTCTCAGGGGTTCTGTGGCCTCTGGTCTCAATTTAATTTGTCCCACACTCTATCAAGGCAGGTTGATCTGAGCAGAGAAGCCCAGAGAAACAACCTGTGTACCCCATGAACTTGCCTGGCTCCTCACTGCCTCAGGTGCCTGAGCCTGAGCCAACTGCCACGGCCAGGAGCCAGAAACAAATTTCGCCTTGCCTAGAATAGAGGAGTAGGCTCTGGGGTCAGACACAGCCTTACCTGGGGAGAGGCTTTGGATCAAATTCTACCTCTTCAGACTCAGGTTCAGGCGAGAAACTTGGGAGACAAACCCAAGCTTTGGCCATGTGCCTTTGCACCTGTCCTCCCTCCCTTCCTCTTCTCTTTCTCCCGCTCTCAGAGCCAGCCTTCTGCATAAACCAGTCTGCTTCTTTAGCTTGGGTCTGAGCATTAGGCTTGCAGATGCTCACAGCTGGTTCCCAGGCATCTGGCAAGTGAGTCAGGTTGTTGTGCCCCACCTGAGATGTGCGGCAGAGCCTGGCTGATCTGCTTGGGGGGTGTAGGAGTCCTGAGTCCTGTGGGGGAGGGGGCACCACAGAAAGTTTGGGATCCAAGGGGGAGGTCAAGCTGTAAGGTGGGAGGGGTGTTGAGGGGCACACAGAACCCTGGCTCTTAGCAAAGTTAATAGTCACCTTCCGATCCCACGTAGGTGCTCACACAGCCCGTGTCCAGGGACTCCCCAGGAAGCTTATGGCATCTAAGCTGACCTAGTGTGTATCATGAGTCACGTTACCAGTCAGGTTCCTGGGAGAGCAGCCTCCTGCTAGGTTGTCAGGCGAGGCCCTGAGCCCCAGCTTCCCTAGAGAGCTCATGCCTTGAGATGCTTCCTGCACGTGTGTGTGCCTGATCAGGGCCTCAGCCCAAATGCCACAGCAAACTGCAGCAGCCCACCCACTGGGTGCCCCAAGGCACACCTTCACCCCTCCTAGCTGTTCCTTAGTCACAGTGAATGGGGCTTGTCTTGCTTCTGGTCATCAGAAAGTGCACAGTTCTACCCAGAGTCTGGGATTGCTGTCCCGCCCTCTTGTGTCTCTGCCCATCCCAGTCAGTGTCAACCCCAGCGTCCTCTCCCATCCTAGGCTTCTGTGTCCAGCATTGCCTGGGAAGACAGTCCTTTCCCTGAAGAATCCCCATGAGGCCTCAGTTTCCCCAGTGTGGGCAAATTATACATTCTATGAGTTCACCCTGAGCTCTGTTCTGAGGCCTTAGCGGAGTCACCTTGGCAGAAGAGCTGGACCGCAAACTAGCCTTGCAGAAGAGGCCGGCCCCGCCCTCGGTGGTTTTCTTAGTTTTGTATGTCCTTTGTGGGCTGGATGCTTTTCCTACCCTCTTTGTGACTCCTGGGGAGGAACAGACTGGAACTGAGCAAGAGTGGGTGCCCATAGAGCTCTAATTCTCTCCAAAGCCTAAAAGTACAGCCTGGAGGAAGCGGGAGGGGGTGCCCCCCGGGGCCAGAGCACCTCTGCTAGCTTAGCTGTGTGACTGCCGCTTGCAGCGTGGCCTCTGTGGGTGCTCTGCTCTTGTCAGTGAAAGTGGACCCATCACTGTCACTACTTGTAAGTATGAGGGTGACAGACTCCCAGTGAGCGGCCTGGCGTGGGGAGGGCACTTCAGGACTTGGGGGAGATGATGCAAGATACCCTGGGGCTTCAAGCTGCCAGAGGACACTTGGAAGGTGGGTGTCTCTTCGGGTTTCCTGTGGCCCTTCTCCTAGCTGGTCACCAAGGCGGCCGTGCTGGACTGATGGTAAATGAGTCAGCTCAGTCCCCAGGGCAGTGACCTGAGAACTTCCAGGGCCCCGGGATGGAGCAGAGCCCTTGCAGTTAATTCAGTGAGGGCCTGGTGGGCATGAGACAGAGACCCTGAGGCCACTCGGTTTGGCCTGGCCCAGCTCTAGCCCCAAGACTTGCCTTTTCTTTGTCAGAGTGGGGGGTAGCAAAAGTCAGGGGTCTCTGGGTACCAGACGGCCAGACCTGTTTCTTGTGAGTGACTGCTTCCGGACCAAGGCCAAGAGGTCACAGCTGGACAGTAGCCGCTGTCTCTGCTCTCCTTTTCTCTTCTCCCTCCCCCTCCCTTTTTTGGGGCCTCCAACAAGTGCCCTGTACTGAGCTACACCTCCAGCCTCTTTCCTCCCTGTGAGACTGGGGGTGGTGGTTGCCAAGCTGTGTAGGGTTGGCCTTAATCTCAATCCTCTTGCCTCTGGGATGACAGGTGCTGCCACCCCTGGCTAGGAAGTTGGTTCTTCTCTCTGCCTTGTTTGTCCCTAAAATGGGTTAAGTACCTGTCCTCCAGGTATTGTCATGGGGGTGGGATCTTCCTCCTTGGGAGGGCTGCCCTGGTGGCTGTCACTAATATGATCACCGCTGCAGTGCCATGGTCCACATTGCTCCACCGTGTTCATGTGTGACACCCCCATCCCAGTGTCCTCAGCATTCCCACAATCCCCAGCTTACAACTGTGACATCAGAGGCTAGGGTAGCACTCTCTCTCCCAAGACCACATGCTGCAGAGGGTGGAGCTTGGGTCAGCAGCCATATCTCTGTGCTTCAGCCCATCACTGCACCCATCTCACAGATGAGCAGACTGATCCTCACAGAAGCAGTGCCTGAGGTGAGGTGTGGGTGGGATAGGAGTGTGGGTCTGGCAGGCACCTGTAGTGATGGAGAGCAAGGAGGACGGGCAGGACAGTACCAGGGGTATGAGCGTGGCATTGCCCTGCCTGGGTTCCAGTGTGACTCCCCACAGCTGGGTGAGCCTGGGCAGGGGACTGGCTCTCTCAATGTCACACCTGTTACTTCAGGGAATCACAGGAGTTCCGGTTGGGTCTCCCCCAAGTGAGGTACACGCCACAGGCCTCACAGCTCACACAGCCACTATGACTGTCATCTGAGTGGTGACCTGCAAGGAGGAGAGGCTCTGATGATCTGATCGTCTCCATGGTGCCTTCCGTCCAGAGTTCTGGTTTCTCTTGCTTCCCTTTGTGGTTGTTGGAGGCTAGCAATTGCATGGGGGCGGGGACAGAGCCCTTGTGTCCTCTCTGGGTTGCTTGTTTTGCAAGGGCAGCTAGCCGTTATCTTGTGTGGAAACGGACAGTGCTGCGGTTGTGTTGTTTCAGCGAGCGCAGGGGAAAGTTTTCAGTGGTTTTGGGGAGAACCTGTTCCCATGTACGATCCAGCCATTTAAGCTGTGCGGGCACTTTAAGCAGCCCAGAAACACACCCAACCCCATCACCCTGGAAACCAGACTCTGTGCTGGCTTCCCTCCTGAGCGTGGTGTTCTTGAAGTTCAGTGGCAGTGTGTGTCCTTGCTTCGTTCCCTTGTTTGGTTAGGTCCTCAGCAGGCAGTCTGTGCAGCCAAGGACAGTCTTGAACTTGTGTTCCTCCTGCCTCAGCATCTTCCACGCTAGGATCCTAGGCAGGCGCCACCATTCAGGCACCACCATGCTACTACTTCTCAAGTGCCTGGGACTGCAGATTGGACCCCGGACCCACTGAACTCCTTTCCTTTTGAAAGGTGTTATTGTGTGTCCACACAACTTTGTGGAGTCAATTCTCTCCTTCCACATTTCTGTGGGTTCTGGGAATTGAAGTCAGATCTCCGGGCTTGCGCACACGCGCCTTTTCCTGCTAAGCCATCTCCCCAGCCTCTCCATTCCTTTTAACTCATCCTGCCCCAAATCTCTTTTTTTGATCATATAGTGGCACCCATCACTCTGGGACAGCTCTCCTAAGCGTGTCCTTCCAAACTGGGCTCTGTTAAATGTAAAAGGTGACTGTGCCCAGTAACCAGCTCCTGTTTGGCTAGATGCCACCAGTCCAGCCATGAGGGAGAGGCAGGAAGCCACCCAGGGGTGGTGAGAACAGGAGAGATCCGGTCACCTGCTTTGCTTGTGTCTGGAGCCTGAGGCTCCTCTCCTGTGAGGGGAAGCCAGGATGGGACAAGGGACTGTTTGTGGAACCTCCTAAGTCAAACAGCCTCAGCTGCCAACCGCAGTCTATTCCAGTGTCACAACCCCTACTAATGTCCTCAGATGTGTGTGTGTGTGCATGCGCGTGTGTGCATGTGTGTATGTGTGTGTTTTAATCAGCTGACCCTTCTCCATCCTGAGCATCCTTTCTTGTCCCCTGGAGTACTGGGCTGTGCCCTAGGTCCCTTGAAAGGTCACTGCCATGGAACAGGCGCAGACAACCTCAGCGGAGGCTGGGCCCTCCCTGTGAGGGAGGACAGGCACTTGGGTCCCGTGCCTGCACCACGCCCAGGCCTGTAGCTGCCGGTGAGTGGATTTCATGTCTTTATTGAAGTGAAGCCCACACCTTGCAGCTCAGTCCTTAATATGCACGGCAGTGTTGGTGTCTCCTGAGTGGAGTATCCAGAATATTTGTCATCTAAGAGAAACCTGTCCCCTTAGGGATCATCTGGCTCTTTCAACCCTGGGCCACCCCCCTCTTACTTTTTGCCACACTGACTCAGCTTGTTCTAGACACATCATTTTATTGGAATCATGATCTTTTTCTGCCAGTGTCTTTCCAGCAACATCAGTGTTAGGGTTCATCCTCCTGTAGTGGGTGTCAGTGTTCCAGTTCTTTTCTTGGCTGCATAATATTCCCCTGTGTGGACAGCCTGCAATTCAGGTGCCACTTTGTCTGGGAGCAGGCATTCAATTAGCCCTCTTTGGTTCTTATGTGGTTCCTGGGGAGACTGCCTATGTGTGCTTTTTTTCTCTTCGGCACATGCTAGGAGGTGCCAGGCCATGAAATGCTCAGACAGTTCATTACCTTGAGGCCCTTTGGGCCAGTGTCTTACTTCTGGGATCCCAGATAAGCCACCTGGAGGCTTCCCCGCCTGGACCCTGCAGATTCTGTCTCTGCAGCCTGAGTGTGAGGGTCCCACCTATCTTTCAGGTTCTTCCAAGTGACGGGCTCCCTCAGTTCCCCCACCTCACCCAGTCTGTAAGCAGAAGGCCTGAGGAGAGGGTGGGGATGAAGTAACACCACCTGCCTGCCTGTGTCCCGTGCCACTGATGACTCTGCTCTTGTGACTTTCTCTCCTGGGCATCCTGGAATACAGCAAGGAGAACTTCAACAATGTTCCTGACCTGGAGCTCAACCCAATCCGATCCAAAATTGTTCGTGCCTTCTTCGACAACAGGTGCGCTCCCTCCCCAGGCAGGCCGAGGTGGACCACCTCTTCCAGTACAAAACGCAGAGGATGGGAGAATGGGGGTGGGGTCTCTGTCCTACCTGCCAGCTCCCAAATAATGACACAGAGACTTCTTATTAATTATGAAAGCTCAGCCTATAGCTTAGGCTTGTCCCACCAGTTCTTGTAACTTAAATAAACCCATTTATTTTAATCTACGTTTCGCTGCGTGGCTTATTACCTCATCTCTCAGTACTGCCCACGCTGCTTCCTAGATGCCTCCTCCTCTCTCTCCCCGGAAATCCTGCCTATTCCTCCTGCCTAGCTATTGGCCGTTCAGCCTTTTATTACACCAATCACAGCAGTACACCTACGCACAGTGTACAAATATCCCACAACACTGGGTGACATTGGACAGCTCTCCTGACTCCACTTCTGGGTTGGTCATTGCCAACAATGGCTGCGTAACAAATGAGTCCAAAGATAGCAGGTACTTTGGGTTTTGTTTCTTTACGTTTGCATGTGTGCACATGTTCATATATGCAGGTATACATATATGCCTATGTTTGTGTACACAGGTGCATATGTATGCAAACATGTTTTGTGTGCAGGTATATATGTATGCATATGTGCACGTTTGTGTATGCAGGTGTACGTGTATGTATATGTGTGTGTATGTGCGTGTGGAGGCCAGAAGACAACTTTAGCTGGGATTCTCAGGCACTGTCCTTGCTTTGAGACAGGGCTACTCACTGGTCTAGACCTTGCCCAGATGGGCAAGGAGCTCCAGGGAGCCTCCTGCCTCCACCTTTGCAGAGGTGGGGTTACAGGCACACACTACACCCAAACCCAGCCATGCCTGCCTGACAAGCACTTCACCTACTGAATCTGCTTTATAAATTTACCTATGACTCTGGGATGGAAGGAACCCAGGCGCTCTCCCCCTGGGATCTGCCTCCAGTCCCAAGCCCAGCATTGACTCCTCAAGGCTTCTTGGGGCCAGGAGGCCAGCACACGTGGCCAAGGCTAAGGGCAGGAGTTATCCCTCACAGGCTCATGGCTGAAGACACGGCTCTGTCCCAGCTGGTGGATGATGAGGGTTCTGACCTCTGAACTGAGGGGTCTGTCAATTGATGGTGTTACTGGGAAGTAACTGAACTAGGCTGGGGCCTAGTTAGTGAAGCATGGACTCTGCAAGGGAGGCTGTGGCAGGCAACTCGGGAGACGATGCTTGGGAACATGTATGCAGAGGGCCATGTCATCATGAGCTTACGAGTGTGTGTGCATGTGTGTGTATACACCACAGAACTCTGTACATGCAGAGGTCAGAGGAAAGTTGGCAGGGGTCAGTTCTGTCACCATGTGGGTCCTGTGGCTTGAATTCAGGTCAGCAGATTTGACCGCAGGCATCTTTACCCACCAAGTCATCTCAAAAGATGTTTCCTATGTCCTGAGGTCCTCCCTCCCCTGCTGCCCTCTTAGGAACCTGCGCAAGGGATCCAGTGGCCTGGCTGACGAGATCAACTTCGAGGACTTCCTGACCATCATGTCCTACTTCCGGCCCATAGACACCACCCTGGGCGAGGAACAAGTGGAGCTGTCCCGGAAGGAGAAGCTGAAATGTGTGTGCTGGGTCCTCAGAACGCGGGAATCCCCAAGAGCAGGAGGCTAGGCCATGGGTGGGAAGGAGGGAGACAGCAGGAGACGTAGCTTGTGCCCTTACACCATCAGTCTCTAAACAGCAGCGTTGGTGTGGCCTCTCTGAAATTGCATCTTGGTGGCCTTCTAAAAGTCCAGCAGCTTCCGACTTTTGGGGACAGGCAGGGTGGAGGCTGCAGGGTGATGTACTTTAAAGAGACGTGAGGTTTTATTTGAGGCTTGCGCTTAGCTGTGTGACCTTGAACCCAGGCACGCTATGCTGACTGTGAACACGAGTGGCTGTGGGGCTGAGGACTGTGCTGCAGACAGAACTTCACATCTGGGGCTGGAAGCCCAAGTCTAGGGTCCCACACTGCTCCCCCTTGGTGTGCTGTAAGCACAGACTGACAGCCTTCTCCTGAGGTCTCTGTAGGTCGCCAGCTCTGGGGAGTATCTAGTGGCCATCTGGCTGCACTGGGGAATGACGTCAGGAGTCATTGTCTCCTTCCACCACTGCCATCTTTCCCACGGCTCCTGAGGGCCTTCCCCACCTCCTTAGGCTCCAAGTACTCAGCTATGTTTAGCCCTGGTGTGCATGTGAGGGGAGGGTGGGAACAACCATGCTGGGTTCTCCTGGGCTCCTGTATCCTGCTCAGGAGATGGCCAGAGTCCAACCAGACTGTTTGCTCTGAGGGGTAGGGTGAATACAGAGGAATACAGGTCTGAACTGGTTCAGGACCCCTGTCTTAACATATACAGGACCTGTGAAATGGACCGTGACAGCCCTGTTCTCACAGGGCCAGGCTAGGACACCATAACCAGGAAATACTTGGATGGTTCTAGGCATCTGGTTTCTGGCAGATGCCAGAGCAGAGTGTAGAGGAGTGCTGGGGTGGCGGGGACCACCCACTCAGCACCTCATCTCCATGGGGCTGCAGTCAGGCCGTCCCTGCTAATCTTTAAACACCCTCAAGATGTGGGCAGTGTGGCTCAGGACATGGCATTTTAAGATAACACCCAACTGGCTTTGTGCTCGTGAAGTGTCCAGTCCTGTCACATGCCTGAAGTGTAGTGGTGGTGGCAGGTGATGCCTCCAATTCCCTCTTAAACTGAGGCTTAAGAGAAGTCACTGGCTCCAGGCATCCACCTAGGGAGAGAACAGTTAGGCCCCATGGCATGTGCCCTTCTGTCCTAAGGCTTTGTCGTCCGGATCTTGCCATGTCAGTGTTCAGTTTGGTATAGCCTCAGAGCAGGGGCCCAGGGAGAAGGGGACACAGGCTCCACGCCTGCCTTTGCCTAACTGGCTGCTACCTCCTCTGCTGCCCACAGTTCTGTTCCATATGTACGACTCGGACAGCGACGGCCGCATCACCCTGGAAGAGTATAGAAATGTAAAGTATGCTCCCTTGGCCCTGCCTGGGGCTCCTGGCGCCTCCCCCTCCTGGACCATCGGAATCCCAAGGTCACCAAGTGTCTGCCCCACTGGCAGGTGGTGGAGGAACTTCTTTCTGGAAACCCTCACATTGAGAAGGAGTCAGCTCGATCCATTGCAGATGGAGCCATGATGGAGGCAGCCAGTGTGTGTGTGGGGCAGATGGTGAGCACCCCTTGGGGTACAGGGAGGGAAGGACGGGGAGCAGGAGTCCACCAGCAGATCCCCCCTATGCCATGGTTCCACATCGCCTTTCCTATGGTTGTCGAGGGTCTCAGTGGCAGGAGCCACGTGTGCCTTGCTCGCTGTGCTAACCCGGGACTGGCACGGAGCAGAGCTCGGAACCCACTGCAGGCTCTCAGTCCTCAGGACATTGCTGTACTGGAGAGCTGTGTGACTCAGCGAAGCAGAACTCACAGTCTGAGTGGTGCCACCATGGCCTCCCGTACCCCTGTGGGTAGCATGGAGCACAGTGGCCCAGGAGCATTGCCTTCTCAGAAAAATGGAGGCATTCTCAGGCCTCAACACCCGTCTTAGCACCTGTCATCTGTGAAGACCACTGGTGTTGGGGGGCAGCTGAGGGACTGAGCTGGGGCTTGGCCAGATGTGCACACTGGTTCATGGTTTCTGCTTCATTCTATCACTGGGGAAACCGATGCTCAGCCCAAAAGATTCTGTGGCATGTGTGACCTTTTCTTGCAGGGTGGGGTGCAGCCCAGCAGCCCCAGGACCGACTAGGGTGGGTAGATGTCACCTCCAGGGGCCAGGCTTCCAGTAAGCTCTGGCCTCCTTGTATTTGTGATGACAACAGCCTTGGAGTGGAGGCTGCCTCTATGTCACTTGCCTGTCACTGAGGATCCTCACTCCCCAGAGGCAGACGGCCTTCCTGGCTTGTGCTCATCTGTGCTTCTCTTAGGAGCGGCAATTGACCCAAGTAACACGGCTGCGCTCTGTGTATGCCGCCTCAGGGAAGGGCCCCGACCAGATGGGGAGCAGAGCTCCCCCTTGTAACTGGGGCAGAGCCAAACACCCATTTGGTTTGATTACACTATCCTGTAAATGACTCCCCATCCCACGCCACTTTCAGCTGGGGACTTCTCTTAATTTGCTGTAGTGAAATTGTTGGCAGCTGGTGCCTGCCTCATAGGTGGGATTCCCAGTAGGGTGGGGACAGAGCCACCGGGGAGCCTGGCATGTGTGCCTATGACACACGGCTTCAGCCAGATCAGCACGGACCCAGCTCAGGCTGAGCTGTGGGTCAGGGCGGCCGCTGGCTTCCGACGATGGTTAATGCTTCTGACCACACCACTCACCGAAGACCAGAGAGCCACCCACCATCCCTGCTTTGATGTCCTTCCCAAGCCACTTATTGACTCAGGGCGGTGACTCTTTAAGTACCATCTCTAGACCGTGGGTGGGGAGATGGAGGGAGGGGCTGCTAAGTTAGACTTCATCCTGGCTTCGCCAACTCCCAGCCCCATACTCCTGCTGGACTCCCCACAGCAGGGCGAGTCTATAATTAGCTCCCCTCACCCAGCCTGGGAGCCTGGTGCCCTGGAGAAGGGGTGGCCACTTCTCTCTTCCTGAGTGGGACAAACACAGAGGAATAGCCCCTGGGGACAGGGCAAGCCCAGGCCAGTGGAAAACTGGGGGGTTTTATGAAATGTTTTATGAAACAAACCATAAAAGAACATTGGCCCTTGCCCCTAGGGGCGACCAGGAGAGGGTGAAAGGTTACTCTCTCTTCATGCCCACTCAGGACCCTGCCCTGTAGGGAACTGCTCTTGGCTTCCCCACAGTGCCAGTAGACACACTATGTGTGGGTCTTTGCTGTTGTCTTGGGTCACTTGTATTTTGGGGGCTCTGGGATTTGAACCAGTGCCCCACACATGCTAAGCTCGGGCTGTACCACCATCTCCTGCCTCCACGTGCAGTTTCACCAGGTGGCCTTGATTGGACACGGCCTTCTTTCCCCTTGGCAGACATCCGTCCAGAGGGCAGAGGGGGCTGGCAGCACTTTTGCACGCGATGCTTGGGAGCTGCAGGCACTCGCTCCTTGTAGGGTTACTGTTTCTTCTTGGCTGAGCGTACATCTCCGTCTTTCTATGCCGAGAAGAGCTAACCACCAGTAGCCACGAAGCCCTGCTGAAGGACTCTGGGGCAATGTGGGGCTCTGCAAGTGACGTCCTGTCACAAGGGGATGCTGGGTGTTTTGGAGACTTGTTCAGTAGTTCAGGGGGCAAGGGTCAATACTCTTTGAGGGTTTCTTTCTTTCTTTCTTTCTTTTTTTTTTTTTTTCCGAGACAGGGTTTCTCTGTAGCTTTGGAGCCTGTCCTGGAACTAGCTCTTGTAGACCTGGCTGTTCTCGAACTCACAGAGATCCGCCTGCCTCTGCCTCCCGAGTGCTGGGATTAAAGGCGTGCGCCACCACCGCCCGGCTCTTTTAGAGTTTCTTTGCTTCAGAAAACAAGTCATTAGAAAAACAGTTTCCCACTGGCCTGGGCAGAGCCCTGTTACCATCCCTTCTGTCCCTACAGTAGGAGGGGCATAGCTGGAGACTTGCTTTGTCAAGCATGCTAGGCCCCTGGCTGAAGCCACATTCTGTCCCCTGCATTCTGGTTATCACGGTGACTCATTGGCATGAGGGTGGCCACAGAGGGCCTTCTATTCCCTTCTCCTTCCCCCAGTTGGCTGTGAGTATAGATTAGCACAGAGTAGTTCTGTTATCAGTACAGGGAGCTGAGACAGGACCCAGGCTGGCAGGGGTGACTTGGTGGCTGGACATTTAGGGACAGGAGGAGGTGGACTGCATTGGGAAAGAGGGTCCATGCCTAGGAGTCCACTGTTTCCGCACCTGGCACTCCTGGAGGATCCCAGTGGGATGAAGTCTCTTTTGGGGTCCAGAAGACTAGCCTTGGCTGGGGACACATGACCCCCCCCCCTAACTCTACCTTTGTGTTCTGGGTGTTTGGAGGAGGTGACCTGTCTCAGCAGAACCTAGGCAAATCCCTGGCCACTCACTCCCTGTACAATTTTGTCCTCAGGAACCGGACCAGGTGTATGAGGGGATCACCTTCGAGGACTTTCTGAAGGTGGGTGCCAGGGGGAGAAGACAGGTGGGCCTAGGGATGGGGGTTCCAGGACATCATGAGGACTTGTGAAGTGGTAGCTGTCGGCAGATCCCAGGTACCCAACAGGGCTGCTCTCTAGGAAGGCCTTGGAGACTCTGTTAACTGATTTGCTTGGCTTTGTGGAGAGGGGGGTGTTGCTGTGGGGCCGTGACCTCGGCAGCACACGGGTAGATCAGAGAAGTGAAGTTCTCTCCCTCGGGACACTGGCGCCCCTTCCCAGGACAGCAGGGATTCTGGAAACTTCCTGCACCTGGATGAACACAGCATTCTGTAAGCGGATGGTGCAGACAACATGTTGCTGAGTCCTGCCTCCCCAGTGCATCCTGACGGGAGTTTTAAGGGGCCACCCACTTGCCTGTCCTCCCTCTTGGGGTGGCATCTGCACCCATCTGGTGGACAGCCTTCCTGTCACAAACTCACTCTAGGGAGTTAAGACCGGCTGCTGTGATGACCAAGTTATCTGGAAGCAGGAAGAAAATGCTAAAATCATCTCTCCAAGGCCTTCAGGGCATGGAGGTGGGCCAGGAGGCCGGGACACAGGAGGACCTATGAACCCAGCCAGCTCCACCAAGGCCTGTGCATGGAGGGAGCCTGGAGCCTCTAGGGTTCGGTTTGCAGAGTCAGGGTCGACCACTGTCCTCTGCCTGCCCCTGAGGGAGGCCTGCTGCAGGCCCTCTGCTCCACATGCAGGCGGCGTAAGCCCCGTCTCTCGGAGGGAGACAGAGGTCAGAAGCTACCCACACTCAAGACTGGACAGGGTGTGTGGTGGGGGAGACCAGGAGCTGCTAGAGGTGCATTTGTTCAGGCCTGCACTGGGATCTGTTCATCCGGGTACACGATGCAGAATTCCAGGGGCAGAAGGAATATCGAGGAAGAGGGTGCAGTTGCTTGGAGCGTGGCATGGTGGCACACCAGTGCGATCTTAGCTCCTGGGAGGCAGAATTCCAAGTCAGCCCGGGCTGGAGTCTCGGTGTGACAAGCCAACCTGTGCTTTCTCCACGGCTCTTCAGAAGCTAGGTCCCGTTCTTTGTCCCTTCCGTGCCCCCAGTGGCCATGCCCTCTCCCAGAACTTAGCTGAATTCCTAATGGAGTCAGGGATCTTTCTCAGAGCACACCTCAAACTCCCAACAGTTGGGGCTGCTCAGTGTGAAGTGGAGCACAGGACCAGTGCAGGAGACAGGGCACACTGGGAAGCCTAGCTCCAAGGCTTCCCTCACCCTGGGAAGTCCACAGGGGCATCTCTATAGATGCTGAGTGACAGCAGAGTAGCACTCCACAGGGAGACGTGTCACCTGCCTATAGGGTTCCTCTGTCCGTGTTCTCATCCTGACTCCTCACTTGTTCCCTCCCAATGCCAAGGAACCGGGAGAGAGTGACCTCAGAAAGGACAAGGCTTTGCCCTGTAGGCCAGTGGCCTTGTGACCTGAATGCCCAGGCCCTAACAGTGTTACTCTGCAGACTGCTCGCCCTGAGCACAAGTTTGAAGCAGACAGACCCCTTCTTCCACAGAGGTTGTGTGTGGTGAAACTGGTGGCTTACTTAGTGATGGCTATCCAATGGAGCGTGGCGTGTAACCACCCCTAATAGTTTACATAGGGCTCTGTGGGCAAGGCTGGCCCAGTCTGAGTCTGGGAAGTGGGGAGCGTGGTGGGTCATAACTGGCATGGAACTGAGCCCCTTGGGGTGTGTGGGTGAGATCAAAGAGCCCATCCAGTGAGGAACTTGGATTCAGGACTTCATTCTAGCTTGCCATGGTGACCATCTCAGCAAGAACCTGAAGGTCAGAGCCAGAGTAACCGGAAGAGAGAGATGGGAGTTGTTCCTTGCTTAGCCCATAGCCTTGGAACCCATCCTTCTTCTCATTGGCAAAGTGACTCAGTCGGTGGCAGAGGAAGGCAGGTGGGAGAGCTGAGGACCTGGCCCAGGCAGGTGTCAGGCAGTGGTGGGGACACCTCCTGATGCCACTCCCTCCGTTCCAGATCTGGCAGGGGATCGACATCGAGACCAAGATGCACATCCGCTTCCTCAACATGGAGACCATCGCCCTCTGCCACTGACCAAGCAAGGGAGCGGGTGGTTGGAAGCTGGGAGTGGCCGCAGCCCTTTGCTCGGCTGCTGTAACAGTCAGCGCCCCTTCACTTATCCTTCCCGTGGGGTGTGGTGTCTGGGACTCTGCTGTTTTTATCTCCAATGATGTCAATAAAGGTTTCTTAATGAGCCTGGCATCCCCGTTTGCCCCTAACGTGCCTTAAAGGAATCTGATCCTTCGTGACATGAGACTGATGCTAAGGAGCAGGCAGAGATGATGAGGAAGGACCAATGGATGTTCTGTCTGCTGGTCCTCGTGCACCATCTGTTTCTCCTTGAAGGCTCGGGTATCCACCT
This sequence comes from Dicrostonyx torquatus, assembly GCA_028555095.1. Lineage (NCBI taxonomy): Eukaryota > Metazoa > Chordata > Mammalia > Rodentia > Cricetidae > Dicrostonyx > Dicrostonyx torquatus. The sequence goes on from JAQHUG010000208.1 coordinate 2,856,481, forward strand.
GCAGTCTCCACCCAGGGGAAGCCTGGCAAAGCCTATCTGTGTGGGCAGGCTTCCAGAGGACCTGGAATACAGGTAATGGGGCTTTCTCCTGATGGTCAACACCAACAGCTGCAGCCAGGACTGCCACAGTTCCTCTTGACACCATGGGCCCAGCTGTGAGCCCAGGACATCCTGGTTCCCAGCACAGACGCAAGTGGAAACCTGAGGTGCCTACTGCAGGTGAGCTCAGACTTCTGCTTGTCACCTTTCATTTCAGGACGGGCGGGTGAGGGTGGGGCTGGAAGAGCTGAAGCGTGTCCAGTGCTGAGACCACCTGTGACCGGGCTGTCCCCACATGGTGAGGAACAGAGTCCTCTCGTGGCTGGTTGGTGTTTGTTTCAGGATGGTTTGTTCCCTCTGTTGACACTGGGAGGTGCCTTTCTAAACGCTGGGAGACTGGCACCAGCCGCTGTTGGCATGCTTAGTTAGGTTTCTTGTTCACAGCCCAACAGTGAGCATGCTTGGTCTCATTTGTGTAGTCTCAGGCCCTAAGGGTCACAGAGGGCATCTGTGGTAAATCTCCACGCTGTCCCCCACCCTGTTCCCTTTCCACTTCCTTGTCATGTGTGTGTAGGTGGATGTGGCTGTGTGTGTAGGTGGATGTGGCTGTGTGTGTAGGTGGATGTGGCTGTGTGTGTGTGTGTGTGTGTGTGTGCATGTGCATGCATGCATGGGAACGCATGTGGCCAGAAGAGGGGCTCAGATCCTTTGGAGCTGGAGTTAGAGGTGCTGGGAGGGCACTTGGCTTATTACGTGGGTGCCAAGATCCAAACTGTGGTTCTCATGACGGCACAAGTGTTCTACCACCGAGCCGTCTCATGAGACCCCAATGTGATGTGTGAGCCTGGGCGTATGTGTGGTCAGAGGACTTTTGGGAGTCAGCTCATGTCTTCCATCATGTTGAGGTTGGGGTCGCTTCCAGTCTATCTGCTGCATACTCCAGGTCAGCTGAGTCACAGGTTTCCAGGCAGCTGCCCTGTCTCTGCCTCTCATTTCACATGAGCACTGGGATTATAGATGGAGGCCACCATATTCAGCTTTAAAAAATAAAAAATATGTCCACGTGAGTTTGTACACACGAGTGTGGGCGCTCCAAACCAAGAGTGCGTGAGACAGACCTGGAGCTGGAGTTACAGGCAGTCGTGAGCTGCCTGACGTGGGTGCTGGAATTGAACTTTTCAGTTCTACATCCAGCTTTATTTATTTTTAACATGGGTTCCAGGGATCGAACTCAAGCTGTCAGGTTCTTGCAGCAAATGCTTTCACCTTCTGCTGGCCTGTTACATACATTTTAGTTCTATTGGTTTAGTAAAATAATGGTGTCTGTCATTCTAGCACAACTATCCTGCTGCTGCCCAGGGGACAGTGACAGAAGGAACCCCAGCAGCCTCCTCTCTGCCTGTGGGTGCTTGTCGTGGCTGACGGCAGGCTGCCTCCATGGTGATGTGCCAGCTCCAGTAGCTTCTATGGGTTCATGCTGCTGTCCCCAAGTAAGCTGTCTGAGGAGGTTCTAAGTGGTGGGCTAGTCTTCTCATCAAGTGTTCTCTTATTTCACAGATACGAAGGGCGCAAGGCAACTCGATGACACAAAACAGAGCCCCAAGCCACTGTTGAGGATGAGGTTCAAATTAGCATTTCCTGTGTAAAAGCAAAAACGTGCTATGTGATCAATTATAGGGTGTGCAGAGACTATGCTCAGAATGTTAGGACCGCTGTTGTGTGTCGGGGGGAGACAGGACTGGTTGGTTACTATGTCGTACCTCAGAGGCGAGGGGTGAGGAGCTGGCGGATCTGCAGGTGCTCTGAACTGCTTGGCAGGCAGGACTGCCAATGGGGGACATACTGGGCCTGTGACTGGTGTTGGGTCACAGAGCCACCCCCTCACCACCACTCTTCTCTGGACTGGTGAGGACAGAGGTCTGAAGGCGCTGCCAGGGCTGCTCTTCTGAATGCAGGCCTCGCCTGGCCACGTCCTGACAAAGCAGCAAGCAGGAACAAATAGAGGGGCTCCTGTCTCCCTGCTCACAGCCAGGCAGACCGTCAGCTTCAGTAAGAACCCTACAAAGGTGTCCTCCCCACCCCATCTCCCAACTTGGGGGCTTCCTGGCTTCTAGTTCTAGGGTCCTAGGAAGCCAGCAGGTCTGCCTGGGAACATCACGCATGAAGCATCTGAAACCTGGCTCCCTGGGCTCGCCAGCACTCCCTGGCAGTGAGTGGGCAGGGCCTGCAGGCTCAGTGGGCAGCCACCACCTTGGCATCTCATGGGCCTGGGTTTCCTGAGACTCCCAATTTGTCTCAGTTGTGTCCTTCTCAACAAAGGCAGTTCATGAATGTAGAATGTTTTCATAAATAATTGGATCGCCACCCCTCAGCCCACGCCCGGAGTTCTAGTCGGGAAGATGCTGCTGTGATGGACGCGCATCAAACGTGCTTGTGCGTGCTGCCCGCTGACGGTCTGCTAATGTCTTTGAAGCCCTGGGCACGGCTAATCCAAACAGCTAATTAAAATGAGACTGACTCGCTGGGAGCACGGTCCTCCTCCAGGCACATGGGCATGCTCGTCTGCGCACAATCGCTAGGACCAGGCTCAGCTGGGCCCCACTGCCACTGCAGAACTCACCTGGAGCACTACTGCTGTTCCCAGCAATAGGTGGGCAGAAGGATGACCACGAACTGGCATAAACCTGTTCCCACAAAGTGCAGACTAATCCCTTAGTGCCCCGTGGGGGTTCTACCCTTGGAGCAACGAGAGCTGAAGGCCACTGCACTGGGCACAGTCCTGCCATGTGGGCTGTGTGGTCTGCAGATAAGGAAGTGGGTGGATTGTTACCTGCAGGACTGCTGGAATACCCAGCCCCAGGGCAGCCAGGCCTCCCACCCTTGTGTGGGAACATGAGCCAGATGAGGTGCCCAACCAGCAGCATGAAGCAGGTATGTACTGAGATCTTTGTGGGGACAGGTGAGTGTGTGCAATCTGTCAAGCACACTAGTGATCATCAGAAACTGCAACCAGCCAGGTGGAAGCGGAAGTCACATGTCCGAGGGTGCCGGTGAGCAGGGGCTGAGAGACCCACGGGGCTGTGCATGGAGAGGTAGGTGGAGATGGGTCCTCAGCTGGGCAGAGGTCTGGTGCATTCTCTAATTCTACCGCAGTCATGTGAGATCTAGCCCTGTCACCAACTTTTGTTTCCAGAATCAGGGCTTCAAACTTAAAACTTAAACCCTCCCGTCTCAGCCTTCTGGGAATGGGAGAAGTGGAAGTCACTGTGCGCCACTTATAAAAGGTTTTGTTGTTTTTTGTTTGGTGGTGTGCGAAACAAATGCTTATTCTGGTCAGTTTCCCAATGTGCTCTGTGATGCAAACATTATAGAAATAACTTTATGGACAGCTGCAGCCTTGTGACATGTAAATCATGGGAAAGGGACAGAGAGACCAGAGCAGCCTGCAATTCTGACCCCTTGGGGAAGCAGGTTCTTCTTCAACACTTGAACAAAACCACTGGGCTGATTCACGTGCCTGTGTGCTGTGCTGATGGAGCAGGCAGACCCTTGGTCTGACTCTGGGTTCCGTCCCCACCCGCTGCAGTTGACCAGGCTAGGTTCCGCTGAGCTGGAAGCGGCCCAAGTGGGCGGATGGAGAGGCAGAAATGCAAGTCACCTTGAGGGTTTGGCAGACACCTGCCATAAAGGCCTTGCATACCATGACCTTGAGGAGCTAGTGTTGGAACCAGGCCACTCTCCATGGCACCTCTGTCTCTGCCACAGCTGGATAAACGCCAGCAGGGCTTGGTGTAGGAACAGTCACAGGAGGGCTCAGAACTCCGGCTAGGGCAGGATGACAACCCAGTGATGGCAAGCCAGCAAGGGGCAGGCTTGTCTTCACAGGAAAATGGTGCCACTCCAAGGCCTGCAGTGGGTGTCCTGGGAAGAGCAGCTGTGACAACAAGGCTCAGCTGGGCACGGGCTGGAGTTCCTTTCCCTTTCCAGGGTGAAGTTCCCTAGTGCAATGCAGCAGGCAACATCAGAGGCTGAGCACAGGCTGGTGCTCAGGGGGGAATCTGCTACCACACACACAGGCAGCAGGGGCCAAGTCGCTGCAGGCCTGCGGCAGTAGCCAGGTAACCATCTGGCCTGGATGTGTGGCCACGGTCCGTGCCATCTGCTGCTTCAAGCAAGAGCTCACAAGGAGCGTGTCCCTGTCTGAGCCACTATCTTGGGGCAGTTATCAACTGAAAGCCCCTTCACTAGTGGACTGGGCCATGCCACCCCCTCGTGGAAGGGCTGTGAGCTTACAGTGGGGACTAAGTGCTTTGTCCTGGGGTTGCTGGCTTTTCAGTTCAGGAAGAATGGAAACCCCACTGCTGGGGAAGGTTGGTAATTCTGTTGCTCAGCTGAAAGCCACACACTCCCCGAGACATCATTTCATGGGAACTGCTATCTGGCCTTCCATAGAAGCAGGACTGCTCATGGCCTCCACGGACAACCAGCCCAGCCAAAGATGACACACTCTCCCCAGACCTCTGTGCTGTCATGGTGTCCCATCCCGTACCCCCCCTCCTCAGCTGTGGGTGATAAACAAAGGCTATAAACAGTGGCGGAAGACTTCAAGAGCAGCCAGGGGCCAGCACTGAGCACCCTTGCAGGAGCAGCAAACAAGGCCACAAGTGAGTCCAGAACCTTTAATAACTGAGCAGACATGGTGCGTAAGGCAAACGGCAAGCTACAGGGGCACATCCTGGTGTCTCCTGGCTTCTGAGCAGATGCTCGGCAGCAACCCCAGAAGCCAGTGGGGAGATCTCTGATAGGTCTGCTGGGGGGGGGGTCTCCCAGGAGGCTAGCTGACAGTAGAGAACACCTAGAGCTGCTGTGAGGAGCCACATCCCTAAGCGCCCTGCATGAAGCCACCCCACTGGAGAAACTTGTCAGTCAGCACCGCATGATCAGGAAGCTTTGAGAGCTGCTGCAGAGCTGTAGTGATACTACACATACATACTCTGCACACAAGTGCTTTCACTGACTGGCTCTCCCGGCCACTGCAGATCTGCCTGGGCATTCTGCAGGCAGAGTGGGTGAGCCATGGGTGCTGAGGGAAGAGATACCGCCAGCCAGGCTCAGGTACTGAGCTCCCCAACCCCATCCCCACCGAGTGGTCCTTTCCTCTCCAGGGAAGGATGGATGTCTCCTTCGCAGCATGTACTGAAGAGAGCAGCAGGTGAAATGGACCGGTCCTCACAGGTAAGGGTCTGTAACGACGAGTTGGACTAGGGTCAGGAGACCACTCTGAGCGCTCACCTACACGTGAGGCTCTGGGTCCCACCCTCAGCACTGCACACAGACCAGCAAGGCCCTGTCCCTAGAGTGTGGAGCAATTCCTGTCACAGGCTGAGGTGGAGGAGCCGCTTCTGGAAGGCTATCTCGGAGTCATCAGCGTGTGCTACCATGTCCCCAGGTGGAAGGAGAACAGCAGATGCTGTGTGGGTGGTCCAGAAGCAGCAAAGCTGTGTGGTCATGGCCACCTGGGAGAGCACTGCCCCCAACTCCCACTCTGTGCGGCGGAGATTTCTCAGCGCTAGTGCCTGTAAACTGCCCTCCCACTTCTCTGGGAGGTGCTGGCCTAAACACTGTCATAGGGGAAAGACAGTGCTAGGTCGTAGCTGTACCCAGCCATGGTGTCACAAGGAGAGCGGCAGACAGGAAGAGGGCTCTGAAAGGCCAGCTGGTCCACTGCAAACTCATAGGCATGGATCAGGCCACGATGCCTAGAGGAAGCAGAGATGAACATCAGTCAGCAAGACTGCTGTGGAACACACAGGCATGCAGTCTAGGCTAGCCTTCATTGTGATAGTATGTGTGCGGAGCCCACACTATCAGATACGCAGACGCCATGAATGAGGTGAGCAGGGAGGCCCAAGAGACAATGTTTAAGAAGAGGCATCTGATGGGGCTCAGCACAGAGGACTTGCCTCTCTGTCAAGCTGATACTGTGGCCCTGCTCTGCCCCAGATGCCAGGAGCAGCTGCAGAATGCTCCAGACAGACACTCACTCCACACTTCTGGTCTACAGCAGCCACTGTGTCCCCAATTCCTACAAAAACCAGGGCCCATGGTTGATGCCCTGAGAGGGGTATGTGGCTGGGAATGAGGGCGGGGGGTGGGGGGAAGGGAGGGGAAGCTACTGATGAAACCACACTAAGCCATTTCTCAGGATGTGCCCAAACCCTCACTGACCTCCTGTGACAGGCAAAGTTGTCCATGTCGGAGTTCCGCACCACTTTCTCATAGGGCACGTTGGCAGTGATCAGGCTGTGGCTATTGAAGGAGACGTGGCGCACAGGGTGCCTGGAGCCATGGGGAAGAACACTGTAAGGCTGGAGCAGCCTGCCCTGGCTGTGCACTGTGGAACTCTCTAGGCATACTTTCCATTCTAACGAAGGAACTTGGGCCCACCTCAGTTCCCAAAGCAGACATGTCTGGTACCATTTTGCATCCACCTGCACACTGTACACATTTCAACCAACGGCTCAACAAGTTGGGATATAAGGATGTTCAATTTGAGCCAAACCTGCAACATGGCAGATGTTGATGTAGCCAACAGAAGTGATGGCTACAACTGATTTACCTACTCTGTGAGCCGGGGACAACAGCGTGTAGTCTCCTGGAAATGGGCACTTGTCCTCAGAGGTTCCAAACCAGCTCTGAGGTGAGGTGGCTCCGCACCTCTGCAGAAAGGAGTCCCATGCCACCCCAACTTGGGAGCAGGCCTTCTGGCTAGAGGATAACAGGAAGGACTCGGTGAGGGAAGGCAGGCTGAGGTGGTCAGACAAGCAGCTGGACTAGAGCTGGGTGCTGACCAGGACTCTTGCAAGAGAAAGCCTCACTTCCCTGGGCCTCTCTTGAGTGCTGGAAAGATACGTTGGATGTGAGCATCCTGAAAGGGCCACTGCAGAAACCCAGGAAGGGCAGTGCTGTCCTGGAGGTGCAGAGAACCAGTTCTCTGCTGGTTTCCTGAAATTGGGGCAAATGCTGGATTCTAGCGCGGGAATTTGAGCTGCCCTTTGGCGCCACCTGGTGGCACTATGGTGCATCACCATGGACGTGAGGGAAGGGTGGGTTAAGAGCAGTGTGGTACCACTGGGGTCTGATAAAAGCAGTTGGCCAGAGAAGGCAAAGGTAGAGCTGCCTTGACTCTGCGTGTAGGGGGAGGGATGCATGTTGTGCTCTTACGCTGTGCACCTTCCACCTTCCACAGCACCACACTCTCTTTACAGAGGAGCCGAAGCTCAGCTAGACAGGACTCTGGTGCACATGCCCCGTGGGAGTTCCAGCTTGCTTCTAAATTCAAAACTGAGGCAGGCCCACTGGAACAATTTTACCAGGAGGCACCAGTCAGAGTCTCCTCTGTTCAAGGCTACATAAGCTGCCTTAGGTGGTGCTCACTTAAATTGCACACTATGTGCCCATCTTCATAGTGAGAGAAGGGACACATGAAAGTTATTCTCACCAAGCTGACTTCCTCCTCTTCTCGTAACTAAATGAAGGAATCCACAGTAACCAACATAGTTGTGGAAAGGTTCACTCTAAGAAACTAGGACGCTCAGCAAGGCCGCGTGTTACTCAGGGTGATATTAATGGGGAAGACAGAGGAGCTGACGTCTTAGGACTGGGCTTTCTAGGTCTCCTCTCCTGCAAAGGTGCTTTCAGGAAGGCAGCAGCGGGGACTCAGGTGGCCTGGGGACGCCCACACACTGCAGGCCAGCTTACCTGGAGTGAACCTCCCACAGCTTCTGGTTCATACGGTAATCCCACACGGACACCAGTCCCTCCTCACCCCCGCTGACAATCTTCCAGTCATCCATCTGGACTGCGGACACCCCCAGCTGATGGGCAGACAGTGACAGGGCGATTTTATCACTGCGGAGGTCATGAAGCCTGACTCTGGAAGATGCAACAAGAGCACCAGGAGGAGAGGGGTTAGTGAGGAAGTCTTCAGGCCCCGCCTGCTTCCACTGTGTGGTCCCTCAACACTCCATGGGGCTCCCTTGTGGGGCTAAACAGCTACAACAAGACAGGCACTGTCTTATGATCAGACAAACCCGACGCAGGCCCTGGCAAGGCAGAGGTGAAGCACGCGCGGTCCCAAACTTCACCTATGAGATGCACACACTCACCGCTTCCAGTGTCCTGGGGGTCACTTTAACCTCAAGACCATGCCTCACTCACTCCCCAGGCTTGCAGGCATCACGAAAAACTCGCCTTTTGCTCAAAGTGAGCATCTGCCTGTCAGTGTGTGGTCCCTGGGTACACCTAGACAGTCACAGATCCAACCTGATGCATGTGCGGAGGACGATGATGGCTACTACAGCTCTATGCCAGGAAAGTTGATTTCAGGACAAATTTTATCAAAGCCATAGGGACCTAAGTTCCTTTTTATAGACAGCACATTTTATGGATTTCAAAATCCTGCTTCCCTGGTCTCTATTATCTCCCCAGCTTTTCTGTTTGAGTTTATTTTTTTTAAATCTGCAAAATTGAAAATTTAGATGAATAAATGACTTTCTAGGAAAGAACAGATTGAGTGATAAAGAGCAACAGGCAAGGGCTGGCCAGGTGTGTAAGGGGCCAAAGGAGGAGGTTGTCAGCACAACTAACATCAGGCAGACACTGACTGCTTCTGCAGCAGCAGGACCACAGGAAGCCCCTGGAGACAGCTGAGCTACCACGTACTGCACACAGAAGAAACCCGCAGTCAGCTCCTCATCCCCTGCTCCAACAGGAAGCCTCCAGACAGCCAGACTCGACAGCACCGCTCCTGCCCATTGCTAAAAATGGTAAATGCACTTAAGATCAGGAATGACACTAAGAGAAACAGCAGTTTATTCATATTAATGTGCCCAACTCAATATTAAAACTTATGTTTGCGTGTGTGTACCACATGTGTGCAGTGCCTGAAGAACAGAGTGCCTGGAACTGGAGTAACAGTTGCTACTTGTCATATGGGTGCTGGGAATTAGACTTGGGTCCTCTGGAAGAACAGTCTGTGCTGTTCACTGCGAGCCACCTCTCCAGCCCCAACAGCTGCATTTTGTATAGACAGCCACTAACTGTAAGAAAACAGTCAAGGAGCTGGGGAGATGGCTCTGCAGTGAAAGCATGGATTGCTGGTGGAGAGGACCCGAGTTTGTCGTCTGCCCGACGTGGGTGCTAGGAACTAAACACCTGTAACTCCAGCTGCTGTGGCCCCAGTGTCCTCTTCTGACCTCTGTGGGCACCATATGATCTTAAATGGATTTGTTTTATGAAAACAGTTAATGTCAGTATGCTGTGTTTTCTCAACTCAGAGCTGAGTTACATAAAATACCAGCTACCTGAGAGGCTGAGGCAGGAGGATTACAAGTTTCAGGCCACCTAAATGATATTCTAAATGATATTCTGTGTCGAATAAAAATGTGCCTGGAATGTAGCTTGGTGGGCGAGTTCTTGTCTGACCAGCGGAGGAAGGACTGCTAGAGTCTGAGGCTGGTCTGAGCTGTGCAGCAAGACCTTGTTTCAAAAAAATAAAAGATACGGGGAGGGGGGCTTCTTAAATATAAAACCCACAAGCCACCCTGTAAAGATTATACAAGATCTTCAGATGATGAATGGGAGTCTACGGCAGAGGCTCCCTCCTCACCGGTTCCTCCAAGTTCACAGTGAGAGGAAAGGCAAGGAGCACCTCTTGAGCATACCGTGTCCAAGTCTACCGGTCGAAAGAAGTAAAAACGGATGCTACCCTTATATAGCCTCTCTCCAGCAAAAACAGAGCCTGTTACATGCCTCATACCTTGGGCCTGATGGTGAGACCCACGGCTGGTGCACATACAAACTCCTCTGCAGGGACTGAGCTCAAGCCCGCCAGTGTGAGGGCTAGGCTGGACTGGCTTAGAAGGCATTCCCACTTGGGTGTTTCCAGAGTGGACACATTTGGCTGCCATGGCTCTCCACCTTGATGGGGAGCATACCTTCAAACCCTGAACTCAAAATAAACTCTTAAGCTGTTTCTATCAGAAAAATGAGAAAACATGATGAATACAGCAAGGACACTCAGGCTCCTGTGGGCTCGCCCCATGTACAGACTCTTAGGCCCTTAGCCACAGTGCTGATCAACACAGCCCAGAGACAGGCTCTGCTTTCAGACAGCTTGGGCAGGCCTCCCCCCCCCCCCGTCCATGGTAAAAACAACAAAACTAACACCCTTTACTGCTCTGCTGGGCTCGGGAGCTGCCTTTCCACTGCCCTGAGATGGCAGAGCGTTTAGAACTAAGCAGCTGTGGGAGGGGTGAGGCTGCTGCCCTCAGTCCACACTGCAGCAGTGAGAAGCCATGCAACACCTTGACTCTTGCTTTAAAACAAACATGTATCTTCCAGAATGAAGACACAGACCCTGAACATGAACTTCACAAGAAGGCAAGAAGGAGCGCAGGTGCATCACACCTAAAGAAGGTCCTGGGAAAAATGGGCTGATAATGCCCAGGGGTTAGTGCTAGTCAACACTATCACAATAAAAACTACATATGGGAAACTGTCAGCCTAACAATGGGAGCATACAAAGAAGTCTTCAGCAGCCTGGGGGAGAAGGAATTACCTGTTAAGAAATGATCATTAGACTTCCAGGGAGATTAGAGGCAGCATTAGAGAAGCCATGAATTTGAACGACTGGATGGGGATGCATCACTCCTGGCAGCCACAGGACACACCAACAGTGGAGCACTGGCAGACATTCAGAGGTGACATGCCTACACCATCTGCAGAAGGGCCGGGGGGGGGACAAGAACTACTCAGCTGAGGCAGAGGTCACGGGTCAGTCCTCCTTGAAGTGTGTTGGTGCCAGGCAGATGTCATGAGGCTCCGCGCTCTGAGGCCCCTATTGCACTTGCTTTTAGGTGCGGAGCATGCTTCCTATAAACACGGTTCAGAAGTTAAATGCTAACAGCAGCTCCTTGGGAAGAGAGGTGGGGATGCAACCAGAGCCTCCAGGGAGGTTTTTGCTTTATTCCAGACATGACTATGCTGTTTAAAAATCAGGCCTCAGAGGGTGTTGGCTCTACCCTGGTGCACACACCTCATTTGTTTCGAATGGTTTGTCTGTTTCATAGCTGGTGATAAGTAGGTATAACACAGAATCACAGGAGTTGGCCATCATGGTACAATCTAGAACCCTAGTACCAGGGAGATAAAGGCTCAAGGACCAAGAGTTCTAGGTCATTCTTGACTACATGGCTGTAACAAAGCAAGTTCAAGAAAACCTGTGATAAAAAGCATACTACCACCACTGACAGAGAAACAAACCAAACAACAGACAATCACAGTCTTGAGATGCAGAATCAAGGCCACACGGCAAGATGGCAGTGTAGGCTATGGCTACAAGTGCCACTCATTCCCTGTCTCCAGCGAGGGAGCTCTAAGTGCACAGCTGCTTGTCCTCAGGCCTCCGGAAGCCAAGAGACCCAAGGCTGTGGGACACCCAGGAGGGAGCCTGGGGCTGGAGCCCAGCATGGGCTAGAGTATAAGCTGGCTAGTCGGGTCTATCAAGAGCCCCTCTGTGAGTGTTTACAGTGTGCCTGTAACACACGGACACGGGCAGACACATTTGGTCCGTTAATTCAAAGTTTGCCGTCTGTTTCTCTACTGTGTTTAGAGAGCGGCATGATGGTGTCAGATGAAGACAACAAACTGCAGAGAGAGCAGCAGCTCAGGTTCACTAGGGAAACAGAAACCACCCTGTGGAAGACCAGTCTTCTGACATCTTAGAGAGACATCTGGCTTCTTGTTTCAGATAGAACTGAGTCCTGTCCACCCAAGCCATCAAATTCACATTAGGAAGCAGGTATCAGCCCAGAGCATCTGACAAAGTGCAGTACCAGCCCCAAAGGCAGCATGCCCTGGCAGAGCCGGCGGCCTCAGCACTCAAACCACAGATTTCACGCTGGGAAACAGGTAGCCTAGCAAATGGGTGGAGACGTGCCAGGCTGACCAATTCCAGGGACAAGAAGGGGCCAATGGTAGAAACAGCGAATCCTCATCTAGTGAGTATCACCAACTTTGCTTGCTGAAAGAAAAATAATTGGTCTGAAAGCTATAATTGTCTTATGTTTAATATTCATGGATGGGCTTGGAGGACAGCCCCAGCACTCCCCCTCTGCAGCATTCACTAATGAAAACTGCACCATAGGAGGCAGCTTTAGCCCGCCAATTAAAACAAAAGACACCAGAACCTTCCAAAGACTCCAGCAGAGGAGCATCCATCAGATGGGCAGGGAAACGCGCTGGAACGGAGAGGGAGGCACGCTCTGCTTGGTCCTGTGTGAAGAGCTCTGAGTAACTCATTATAACACTTGCAGATGGAGTGAGCATAGTGTTCGCGCCCTGCACGCGCTCTGGCAGCAGGCATCACATACAAGCACACCACAACTTTCTATGTGCTGGGCAGGAAGGAAGCGAGAAGACTCTAATTGGGGGGGTCACACCTTGGGGCGTGTTTCCTATTGGTTTGGACTCCATAGTCCTGTATGATAACAAGGAGGCTGTGGTGGCAAAGCTGGCAGCGGCCAGACTCTGGGTTGGCTGTTCTTCAGAAAGAACGCAAGCTTGGCTACAGTCAGATCCAGAAAATAAAGGTAAATGCATGGAAATCATTAACACACAAGCATTTTAAAATTATGACTAAATTAATTGGGAAAACTGGTATTTCTAAAAGGTTAGTGCACACTTCCGCCTGACCTCGCTGTCCCCGAACTGTGGAGGAAGGCTGCTCATAAGTGTATATGCAGAATCCATGCCTAACTCACAGCACCGAAGCTAGCCTTCTGAGAGTGTGCATCTTAATAGCAATGGGAAACACATTTTTAGATGCACGGCATATCCAGCTTTGTCCAGCTGGGCTAAGCTTAGCATGTTCTGTGCCAAACCATCATTGCGGTGTGAGGTTTCCACATGAAATACAAGCAGCTGTCCCTTTGGGGTGATCCCTGAAGCTCTTAGCACCTGATTCCTCAAGGAATCTTCTAAACCCTAAGCTCTGCGGCTCACAAAAAGCCAGCCTGGGACAGCACTGACGGCCAAAGCAAAGGCTGGAAGTACTGACACTTTTAGCTAATATTTCTACTTTAATTCTGTCAGTGAGAATTAGCAGGCTGGCCCAGCAGGAGAATACTCAGGGCAAGCCTGGTGACCCGAGTGTCATCCTTAGAACCTTGGTAAGAGTGGTCGGGGAGAACCCACATCACAGCTGTGTCTGTGCACACGAGTGCAGTTGCCTACTGAGTCCAGAAGCCGGCATCTGGTCCCCTCAGCAGGAGCCCCAGGCAGTTGTGAGCCACCTGCTGTGGGTGCTGGGAGTCAAGCTCAGTTTCTCCGCAAGGGCAGTGCATGCTCTTAAGTCAAATCATCTTTCTGGCCTATTTTGTTTTTTTTATAAAGAGCCTCACTATACAGCCCAAGCTGTGCTGAGACGTGTGGCTAACCTTCCAGGTGGCACACCACCACACACAACTTGGACACAGAGGTCCTCCCTTCATGTACAGAGACTGTTTGCAAGCCTGGCATTTGGAAGGATGTTCAGTCTATCTAGTATACCCTAACCAAAAGATGCAGGGAAGTCCAGCCAGGGGCTGGTGAAACATAAACAGGATGGAATCAGAACTAGAAACACGCTCAATTTTTATGGTCAATTAATTTTTAAGAATGGAAAGAACAATCTTGACAACAAACAGTGTTGAGACAACTGAGCACAAAGCTGCACCCCTACCTCACACTATACCCCAAATTACCTAACAGGTTATGCATTTCAAATATAAGACATTAAATTATAAAACTCAAGAAAACAGACTAATAACCTTAGAGTAGGATTTTTTTTTTTACAAATAAGTAATAACACAAGCAATAAAAAACTAGATAAATCATACTCCATCAACATTTAAAGCCCATATTTTAAAGACTGTTTTCAACAAGTAAACATAGCTTACACAAAAAGAAGAATTACTTGCAAATGACAGATCTGACAAGGGACTTACAGCTGGAAAACTTGAAAAACCCATCACAACACAATAATAAAAGTCTCAATTAAAAACAGGATTTGAGTGTGAGTGTGGTAACTCATGCCTGTAATCCCAGAACTCACCAGCAGATACAGGACTGCCCTAAGTTCTACAAAGCAAGTGCTAAGCCATTTTGCTACACAGTAAAACCATATCTCAACCTGCACCCTGACTTAAAAACAGGATTTCGATAGTCATCTCTCTGCAGAAGATGTGCAGATGAAGCGGGTCCTTAGGCACCAGCATGATGCAAATCAAAGTACAAGGAGACGCCTTACAGACTAGGTTGACTGACACACAGACTGAGGATAATACATGGGCTGAGGAAACAGAGAAACTGGACGATTCCCCAAGGCCAGGACAGGCAGGATGAAGAGCCAAACGAGAAGAGTATGGCAACTACCACTGAAGCCAGCAACTCAATTCCTAGGTGTCTATACCCAAAAGAATTAAAGATACACACAAAAAACTACACAGGAATTATAATGGTCTAAACTACTAAGAGATTTAATTAATAGACCACCCAGAAGTCCACTGGCTTAACAAGATGGACAGAATGATGTCTGTCAATGGTAGATATTAGTTGGCCATTAAAAAGGAGTGACTAATGTTTGGATACAAGCTACCACATGGGCTTACCTTGAAAACAACTCAACTAGGTAGGAATAAGTCATAAAAGCCACATGTCAACCATTTTTATGAGCATTCACAGGTAAATGCACACCAAAGGAAAGTCACGAAATGGTTGCTCAGAGTGGAGGGCGTGGGGAAGACAGCAGTGACAGCTCCCCGTGCAGGGCTTCTCTCTGGGGTACTAGCCTGAGATTGACTGCATTTAGGCTGCTGGGTCACATGGCATGTGAGTTCTACCTCAAGGAAGTGGTTCTGAAAATGAACTTGTGCTGGGGAGGCGGCTTTGTGGGTAAAATGCTTGGCAGACAAAAATAAAGACTTGAGTTCTGACCCTCAAGACCCAGCTAAAGATGGACATGGCAGCACATGTCTGTAATCCGGCTCTCCTATGGTGAGATGAGAGGTAGGGAGGGACAGGAGAATCACCAGAAGCTGGTGAGTGTCCACATAGTCAACATGGAGGAAGTGAAGCTGAAGACAGTGTTGTCCTCTGATCGTCACACTTGTGCAAGAGCAACACCCACCACCCACCCACGCACACACCCACGCACACACCCACCACCCACCCACGCACACACCCACCACCCACCCACGCACACACCCACCACACACCCACGCACACACCTACCACCCACCCACGCACACACCCACCACCCACCCACGCACACACCCACCACACACCCACCACACACCCACGCACACACAAACACACACATGCATGCGCACTAAATAAGCTGTCTCTGGAGAGAGTGACCGAGAGCTCGTGGTCAAGGAATGTGCCTCAGCACCCTGACAGTTGCAGTCTCGTCCCAGCACTGACTCTGGTCCTGGCCCTCCCTCCCTCCACTCCAGACCCTGGGTTTCACTGTTGAGACACACAGGGAGGGATATCACTGAACACAGTTCCGTGCCACCAGCTCCAAGTTTTCCTCCACTCACTGACAGGAGCACAGAGGCTCTGGGTTCAGTTTGCTGCTCTCAGTCTAGCTGCAGCAAACTCACAGATGGAACCCACAAAGCAGGCACCTTGGGTCGACAGAGGGCAGTCTAGCTGATGGACTGCAGTGAGCACCCCGGGAAGTGGCTCTGCCAGGAGGCTTCCCACTGCTCCAGTGTTTTCTTGTGGTCCTGCCCTGAAGAGGGGTTCCCCCAATACAACTGTAGGGTGGGGCAGGAGGCTGTAACACCTTCCTGAAACCGAATGAGTTTAAAAGGAAAGAGCAGACTAGGACTAAGCTTTGAGGACAGTGTGTCCACGGAGCTACTCCTAGCCAATGGGCACAGCTGCCCTGGCCTGCACATGGGAAAAAACTTATCCATAGGGGCTTTCAAACATTTTAATTCTTCCACACAATTAAAATTATTATTTACACAGCTGGACTCTTGGATGAGGCAGGGAGTCTTGGCTTTTCCTCAGAAGGCTAACTGTAAGCCCTCACTGCAGACATAAGTCCAGGTCCGTAGACTGGGTTTATTTTAAGGGTAGTGGGGGTGGGGCTCTAATGCTGAGAAACCCTGTTTCTGCCTGTCATCTCATGATTGATGTTGTATTGAGAACCCTGGGACCTCCCTGCTTTATTTTAAAAACTTAATTCTGCTACATCCTAATAAAATGGGTTTCTCAAAATCAAATTTGGGCTCCACGCTGACCAGAGGGCACATGGCTCTCCTCATCTAGTTACGACGTATGATGAGGTGGGTACACTCCAGAGGGAAAAGTCAACATTACTGAGAATGCCTACGTGTTCTGGAGGACAGTTTGCGGCAAGAGACAGCTAACAGTGGCTGTGACACTCTGGAGTCATCCGGGCTAAGGTCTTCACACATGAGGGGGGTCCTCTGCTCTGGAGCAGGGCCCTGGGTTCCTGCCAGCATCAAGAAGCTCACACTGCACACACATCCTGGGCAGAGTCCACTGCCCAGGCCTGATACTTGGAGGTTCCCAAGAGCCCCTGACATTTGCTGCACTCGAAAACAGTAGAGACTGTCAACTCAGCTCACAGGATGTGGTTTGTTTCCCTGGCCACACACAGGGGTTACCTGCAAAGCCTAGGCAGCAGTTGTGCTGGTGTGTGTGTGTGTGTGTGTGTGTATGTGCAAGGGCATGCATGTGTGTAGTATATGCATGTAAGCAACTGTGAGCAAGGACGTGTGGAAGTCAGAGTCAATGCCAGCTGTCCTCAATTGCTCTCTACTTTATCTTTGGAGAAAGGCTGAACCCAGAGCTCTCTGATTTGCTGGCCACTGAATTCTGAGGATAGTCATGCCTGTTTCCCTTCCCCGCAGGGTTACAGATGAGTGCGACAACTGCTTTCATGGTTATTATTGTTTTTAGACAGGGTCTCAGTATGTAGTTTTTGCTGGCCTAGACCTCACTACATAGACTAGGTTTGAACTCAAAGAGATTCCCTTGCCTCTGCTTCTCAAGTGCTCACTTTTTTTTTTTTGTTTGTTTGCTTTCTTTTTTTACATGGGTTCTGGGATCCAAATTTAGGTCATGTTTGCCCCGCAGTCATTTACTGACTGAGCTACCTCTCTAGCCGCTGAAGCCTTAGCACAGCAAACTCAGAGATCCATTTGCAAGCCCCACATTCTGAGTCAACCGAGGAGTTCCTGTGAGAGAGGGACAGAGCCTTCTCCCCACAAAGCACATTCAGGCTCTTTGCTCTAGGTGGGGTGGGGCTAGGGTGGAGCTCGGGATACAAACACTAAGTGATCCAATGGTGCTTTCTGCAAGTTGCTACTCCACTGGGACAGAGCTCTGGGATCTGGCACAAAGAAACCCCAGAGCCGAGCAGCCCTGCACCTGCAGCCTGGGGCTGGGCCCAGGGGAAGGGTGCCAGCAGCCCTGGCGACTGGCCAGTCTACCTCTCTCTGGGGCACTGAATCAGACACAGCAGGTAACTAGCCAAGAAGCAGAGAGAAAGCAAAGGAGAAGACAAGACAAGGAGGAGAAAACTAAACTTTGGACTGGAAGGGTCTTTTTAAACACTAATCCTGCAGTGCTAAAGGCTGGCACTGGCCCCTGAACCAGGAAAACCGACTTCCTCAGCCAATGTGTTAAAGAGAAGGCCACTAATCAGCTAAATAGAAACTGGAATCTGTTCCCATCAAGTCTCTTTCCCGTCACCAGAGGGACACACAGTGCTCTGAAATACACTCTTGGCATTACTTGGCAGGCAGCCCTATTGTGCTGAACACGGCCAGTCTCTTAGGTTATTGTTTTTAATATCAGAAAGCGAGCTTTTCTGTGCCAAACAAATTCTGTAGCAGGGGGAACAAAAGATATTCCAAGCGGTCTCGCTGGACCATCCACCAATTGCCTGAAAAGAGAACCAACCATCCTGTGTGCTTCAGAAGCGAAGGCATAGATGGTCCAACTATTACCTAATGCAAGACTTCGCTCCAAGTCCAGAGGATGGAGTGGGGGTTGGGGACTGCAGGCAAGGCTGAAGCATGAGACACTCACAGCTCGGCCACAGATGACTGTCATGTCAGCCCGGACCTACCTCCTGTCCATGTTGCCGCTGACCATGAGGTGGGGAGGGCTGTCCCGGAGGTTGACACAGGTGAAGTCACCGAGTGCATTGCCGAGCTTTGAGAGGCAGCGTTCTGCTTCCAGGCTATACACCAGGATCTGAGAGGGGAGAGCACAGGTGTCAGTCTCATGTCAGGGGACGTCACACACTTCCCACTGTGCCACCGTTGAGGAATGAGCATTTCACTGTCCCCAGAAGACACTGGGTTACTCAATGGCTTGGACACTTCCCAGGGGCATAGCTACTCAAGTGACAAAAGACCAAGACAGGGAGACCAAAGAGGTCCTTGGCCAAAGCAAAAGCAGGAGAAAGAGACACACGAATGGCAGGTCAGCAGCCTGCTTTCCCCACACAGCTGCACTGAAGCCCAGCCCAGGTCATTGTTTTCTGTTTGTTTGAAAGAAAAGAAGGCTACAGGTCACTGCCTTCTAATTCAGGGTTAACTGAAGAGCGTACAGAGGCCCTAGGAAGCTGCACCAGACAGTGCACGGAGCTAGAGCCCAACAGCACCTTCTTCCCCACTCTCCCCTCGGTTTGGTCATGAAAGCCGGTGAGAAGGTGCTTGTGGGCTCCACACGGTGCAATCCTCCTGGAAGGTGTCTGCACTGCTTCCCCAGCAAAGGGGAATAAAAGATGGATTGCACAGAAGCCCTGAGAGTTAGTTTTTTAATTAAAGAAATTATTAGCTCAATGGGAGGCATTCAATGAACAGTGCAGGACACAGTCCTCCTCACTGCACCTCTGCTGACTTCTGCTGAGCATGTGGTGAGCACGCTGAGCTGGGTTTGCAGAGCAACTCAGTGGCACTCCTACAGAGACCATGCTCTCTCTCCTGGTTAACCCAGACACTTCTGAGTGGAGAGTCTTATGCCGGTCCTGAGGAATTCCTAACAAGTTAAATCATCTCCTCTGTGGGAACAGTACACATTTCTATACCTGAATCTTTGAGACTCTGTGGTTGTCTTTAACACCACGGTCACAGCTACTGCTAACACTGGAAGGAAAGACAGCAGAAGTCACAGAATCTCAGCACCTAATACACAAGCCAAGATGCAACTAAGATAAAAAGTTCCTGACAGAAACTTATTTATTTTAAAAACAGTGTCTTGCTATGTAGTTCTGGCTGTCCTGGAACTCAGCCTGTAGACGAGAATGGCCTTGAACTCACAGAGATCCCCCCCTACCTCTGCCTCCTGAGTGCTGGAATTAAAGATACGTGCCATTCCCAGTTCCTGACAGAAAGCTGTTCCTAATAGAGACGAGATCAAATGAGCTGGACATTATCACAGGTGGCTCCTGAAGGATGGAAAGTGAAAACCAGCAACCTGATGGTGTGTCTTGCGAATGTTCCCAGCACTGAGCAGCATCTGTGGAAAGACACTCCAGTGCCTGTTCTGCACGCAGACAGGCTCCACAGCGCCCTCCGACAAGCACAACTACTGGGCGACAGTTTTAGAGGAGCTACTCATCTTTTTAGAGCAACCATTCTGGATTTAATTATCATCACAGATTTCAATATTTTGGATTGATCTGTTTGTTTTTAAGGTATAGCAGTGTGCACAGCAGGAGGGAGGCGGACCTACAGGAGCAGGCAGAGGGAAAAGTATAAGGATTGAGGCTCACACAAGCCAGCAGCAGCCTCCACTTTTTTTCCAGTTTTTTGACAAGTGGATCAATCATCTCTGAGTGGTACAGGGAGATAATCCCCGCCAAAAAGACTGCAAATTCATCATAAAGACATCTAAGTCAGCAGTCAAGTATTTCTAAAATGTTCAATAATTCAACGGATCAGAACTATCCAAAGAGAACCTTTACCATTGCGTTTAGTTAAAGACCACAGAGATTGGAAAACACATTACCATCTCAAAGGCAGGTCTTCCACGCTACAAGTCCCTTAACGACCTTTACCATGGCTCCCTCCCTCCCACACTCTCTCTCTTTTAATAAGGTTGAGCAAATGGGACTTCATTTTATCTGATTGCCACAGACGAGTGATATCAATTATTCATGCTCACACTCCCTCTTGTTAAGACCATGCATTAGACGAATTTTTCTCTTTATTGCCCTGCTTGGGTGAGTCTTAACCCACGACCACTTGAGTTGTTCTCAGAGGTGTTCAGAGATGCTGGAGAGAAGGGGAAACTCCCCCCCCCCGATGCAATCTGGGAGCAGATGCTCAGCACTAATGTGGCCAGCGAGTCGATAGAGCGGCCAAGCAGCAAATGCAGGTTCAGCAGTGTTAGCTGCAATCATGGTGCAAGCATGTGCTGTCATCCTCTGTGTTCCTATGAGTTCTTTCTAAAGCTAAGCCCAGACTGCTGTGTATCCTGAAGACATCTGCAAGCGATGCACTATGAGATCAAGTTCTTGTGTCACTGTTTTCTAGTGGATCTGCATGACCCCCAAGTGAACAAAAGCATCCTCTTTGTAAGGGACTGGGCAGCGAGTTTTCCATTTCCACTTACTTCCCCCTCTAAGAGCTGAAGTCGTTTCTGATAAAACATAGCTTTCGAATCCTGACTTTCAACTATTCTGACTGGTCTCTACTTTTAAAGATATATTACAGTTGAAAACTGTAATGTATCGCATAGTAAGTTATAAGAATAAATTACATAATAGAAGAGTGTGACCTATCTCCAGGAACCAGCCACCCAGAACAGTCTGGTAAGAACAAGTAGATTTTGAGTGTGAGGGTCTACCTCTCTTGCTTTGAACATGCAAGGCATTTCTGTGAGCCTGGCATTTCACAGCTGCTTCTCCACAAGTAGCTCTGGTTCTTCTGAAAGGAGAACTTTTGTGCATATATAATTCCATACTGATAAATAAGTTGTTTCTACTAAGTTTTTGATAAAACATTCAACAAACACTTATGAATCCTCTTCTGTGCAGTGGGACTGGAGTGAACGGGTGTGGCAGCCAACATATTGACAGCTGAAAGAGCTGTCTGTGCCAGCTGCTGCTGGCCCAGCCGTTCCACTCTTCCACACATGGGACCACAGAGCCATCGTGTTGCTATGTCCTAGCAGCTGGGGTCTCAAGCAGGAGGAGGGCTGTTGTGCTGGTCACACAGTCAGGATGGAAATGGTCACAGGTCCAATGTCTGGAAAGCATCAGCAACTACTCTGGGCAGGGAGGTCTGTATCTTCTCCATGTGACTGGGTTTGTGCTGGTGTCTAGAGGCTGCGGGTTTCCAGCCAAATCCTGATGGAAAGGCCAGAAGATGGCTACTACCCTCTCAGTGGGGTTGGTTCAAAGCCTGCTACCCCCTCCACCACCCTTTGAAACCAGGATTCAGCACAGCAAGTTCTTCCTAAACACAGGACTGACATCACCCATCTGTGAACATGAGCCACCAACAGACAGAGATGTCTTCAAAAGAGCTTTGGAGCCTTGCCGAGAAACTGTGTCATGTTCTGATGAATGAGGAACACAACTCTGAGTTTAATTTTACCAAAACTGCAGAAAGTGGCTGGCTCACCTCCTCAGAATCTTAGCCACCCTGGCAACATGGTCAGCAGTGGACAGAGCCTCGTCCCACAACAACTGCACTAAGAACCTTTGGAATCCAAGAGCGTTTGCCTGCTCCCCTTCAAGCAAGGGGTGTGTTGAATGGGGGTGGAATGACTTTCAAAGAGGGAAGAGCTGACCCAAAGGTTGGAGACTGTAGCCGCAGCTGACCGCTCCCTCCCTGCCACCCTTCTGGCCTCTTCCTTTACTACCACACACACTTGCTCTTTGAGGAAAAAGTCATGGTCAGAAGCCAGTTCTGAACAGAGAGAGCCGGCTCACGCTCTCCATCTGCACCAACTTTAAGCGTCCTCTGCCTCTCCATTACCACCCTTGGCATGAAGGCTTCTCCCCTCTCAGCAGAGCAGGAGGTGTTTGTTGTCAATGCGCTGCATCTGGTGTTCCCAAGTGCCACCCTGAACCATGTCATCAGCTTGCAGCTCGCAAACAAGGAGGGGAAATAGCCCAAGACCGCAGTCTTGAAGGTTGGGTGCGGCTTTGTTACCCAGCCCTTATACACAGTGGAGAGTGCTTCCTCAACCAGGGCTCTAAGGTCCCTGGAGCAGAAATGCTGCTGCCCACTGCCTTTCAGCGTGACCAGCAGGGACCAGATGCCATGGTAGGTTTTTTTTTTTTTTTTTTCCCGAGACAGTGTTTCTCTGTAGCTTTGGAGCCGGTCCTGGAACTAGCTCTTGTAGACCAGGCTGGTCTCGAACTCACAGAGATCTGCCTGCCTCTGCCTCCCGAGTGCTGGGATTAAAGGCGTGCGCCACCACCGCCCGGCGATGCCATGGTAGTTATATGGGCCTGCATCTTGCTAGGTGTGTGCATTTGTGTTTGGTGATAACTGGCCAGGACTGGTAACCAAGCAAACCTAGAGTCCACTCCAGTTTGTGCTTAACTCTTTCCTCCACTGGGTGACCCTGAGGATCCACAAGGAGATGCTTCATCCTGCCCCAATTCTGTGGGCTCCCTTGTTGACTGACAAGTTGGCAGACCAGGAAGCCTGGCTGTAGTGGATTTTAATAAGTAAAGACTGCCTGAAGATCTGAGAGTAAAACAGCCCCACTAGTCAGCTTTACAGATCAGATTATGATAACACACACCTTTAATCCCAGTAGCCACAGTAGTTGCCATAGAAACTGGGCAGGGCATGCCTTTAATCCCAACCCTAGAGAAGAATATAAAATTGGGGTGGGGGGCAGCTCTCAGATGCAGTCTCCTTAGATTCCAGGAGGCAGGATCACCATTTCAGACTGAGGTCGAGGTAAGAGCCAGTGACTGGCTGTTTTGTTTTTCAGATCTTCAGGTTGAACCCCAATTTCTGACCCCGAGTTTTTATTAATTCATGCTTCACCTAGCAAATAGCTTCTCAAAGTACAACTTGAGTCTGTTACCAAACAGCCTGCACATTCCCTTCACTCAAGGAAAGTAGCACAATTCAAGGGAACCCAAGGTGATGGGAGCACTGGGACCAGAAAAAAATGAGGGAGCCTGGCCAGGGGCTACTCTGGGGACACCTGACAATGCCAGGTGGGGACCTAGCATCTGGCAGCACAGAGAACAGCACAGCTGAGATCTCTGTGTAAAGCAGAGCCTGTGGTGGTGAAGGTGGGACCATGTCCTGGAGCAGCTCAGCTCAGCTCAGAGGAGCACAATGCTCCCACAACCCAGAGCCACCAGACCTTTGTGGCACCTACCAGTCATGCACTGGCTCACAATAAAGGACAGAGAGAAGCAGGGATGGGATAACAAGGCATTGGCAGTTTCAGGTAAAGGACACAGAGTCAGTGTGTGGACAGTCACCTACCGTGTGAGAGGGACAGAGAGTTGGCGTGTAGACGGTTGCCTACCATGTAAGAGGCACAGCAAACTGAGTGCATTTCAGAAACCAAACCCAGATTCTAGAAGTCATGGTAGACGGACAGGCTAAGCAAAGCTTGAGGGCGGTCCAGGGAGCAGGAAGCTGGTTTTGAACAGTTCTTCAGTACACATGCAGAGAGGTAGATGGGAGGGAGTGGGGAGCAGGATGTTGGTCCAGCACACACCTCACCTGAGCTCCACTGAGCAAACGAAGAAGCTTTCAACAGGTACAGATTGAGTGCTTTCTATGGCTGAAGGAAAACACCAGAAATCTCCAGCAGGAGAAATGAAAATAAATCTCTACGGAGATGCTGGAGGGAAACCACAGATGAGGACCTCGTGCTGTGGTTCTGTTGTTTCTGAGACAGGGCTGTACTGGGTTTCCAGGTTGGCTCAGAACTGGATGACCTGGCCTTCCAACAGCAAAGGGGGAGAAGTCCTCTGAGGAGGGATAAGCAGTTACAGCTACTTCTCACCGGTGTCAATGGATGTCAAAACCAGCGGTGTCTTCAAGTGACTGAGCAATCACCTATCAACCTCGGACAATGGCAATCTGGCCACACTGGCCTTTAAGAGGGATGGGAAAATGAGGACATTTTATTTATTTATTATGTATATTGTGATCTGATTGTGTTTATGCTTGCATCCACAAGAGGGTGCCAGATCTCATTACAGATGGTTGTGAGCCACCATGTGGTTGCTGGGAATTGAACTCAGGACCTCTAGAAGAGCAGTCAGTGCTCTTAACCCCTGAGCCATCTTTCCAGCTCAAATGAGGACATTTTAAGTAGAAACACAGCTCTGGGCTTCACTAGCAAAGCAAATAAAGAAGAAATCACTCCAGAAAAAGGCCTGCGAGGTTGGGAGGAATAGTGACTCCAGTAACTGTGTAGAGACATAGTAACCACAGGATGCACAGTGCAGCATCAGCACTGTGTGTGTGTGTGGGGGGGGGGTTGGTGACAGTAATAGGGCGACTCTAGCCCCCACTCCAGTGCAATGCCAGAAGTGAGGGAAATGTCCCATAGCGACTAGATGCCAGCCACACAGGCTGAGTTCGGGCCTACTTCTCGGCGACACCTACGACCCTGTAAGTGCTGTCTGCCCATGGCAAGAACAGCACTATCTTACAAAAGCAGGCTTCGAGAGTGTGAACACACCCACCAGTCTGCTGCTCTCCCAAGTGGATCAGCTGCCCTGGGCAGCTCTGCAGGGACAGGGCCACCAATGCTCAATTTTATAAATACAGAAGATAGGAAGGGAAAAAAACACATTATATATCCTGGTAATGACAAGTGAGACATTTTACCCAGAAGCAAAGTGTGCACACTGCTTTACACACAGCAAGGTGCGCACACTGCTTCACACACACAGCAAAGTGAAAAACCTGGGGAATTCACAGATGAGCTAAGATTTTTAAAAAGAATGAGAAAGATGGACAATTGGGGAGGGCAAGGAAGCTGGGGGAAAAAGTAAATCACACACAAAACAGCCAATAAAAAAATAAAAAAGCAGTTAATATACATGAATAATGGATGTCCGATTTAAAAGCAGTTTACTCTGATATGATGTAATTTTTGACAATCAGCCAGAGAGACGATTTTAAGTCCTTGCCAGAGATAAGTCATTGCGTGAGGCCTGGCGCGGCCGTGTCTGTGACCATGTGGAGAATGACTTTCCCCGCTGCCTCAGAGGTGACTTCACTGTTGGCAAACAGAAACCTGCCTCTCAGGTGCCTGAGCAGCACCCCAGCAAGACACAGCACTTGAAGAGATGGCTCCCCCACATAAGCACAGCTCCCTGAAAACAGCCCCCCAACAGTTTCCATGACACACTCTGGCACTGTCTTGCGCTCACTCACACAAAGGGAAGAAGCTTGGCTGCTTTCATATTTAAGTTTTAATTGGAGTGACAAGCCCAAAGGCCAAGATATTTCAGGGATGGGACGGTGTTGCCGAGCATCGCCAGGCACCGGGTAGGCAAGGCCTGCACACACTCCCCACTACGTGCCAATGCACCTGCAACCCTGGCTGTTCCAGGACTGGGCTCTTCCTGGGAAGGCAATGCCAATCACATAGGCTTGCCAGGCTTGGGGCTTTGTGATGTGGGCAGATGTCTACAAAGGACCAGACCGAGGCCAAACCAACACCTACTGTGAGCTAAGCCTGAAAGGAGCAGGGTGAGTGTACCCTGTGGAGTCCAGGACGTGGTCTCCACATCTCTCTCCTGACACATGCCCAGGGCGGAAGAGGGCAACAGGTCTCCTCAGAGCAGCAGCAGACACTGCTCCCGCCTGCTTCAGATATTTCCTTACAGAATCATCAGCACAGGGAAGCGGGAATGATGTGACCACCAAGAATACCATGAGGGGGACACAAAGTGAGCAGAGAACACCTGCTGTCCAGGGCAGATTAGAGTCACAACGCAAACATCCGGGTGGCCGGCACCTGTGTGACCTCATCCCAGACAGCAGCACGCTCTCTAAACACTCATAGGCATCAATCACACATGCAGCATGGGCGTGTGAGACAGGGTCAGTGCATGTGCTTTAGAGGGAGGAACCGAGCTGCATACCGGGACACGGATTCTTAAGTAAAAAGTCTACATTAGCTTTAGTGGGAAGGTGACAGGTAGAAGGGCTGGCAATCAGAGCTCTCTACAGCCTACAGACTGACAATGCTGTCTAGGAAACTCAGGCATTTACCTCATTACCCTTTCCTCTCACCAGCCTGACTTCTGTTTCAGCCCCAGATTAGACAGACAGAGGCTCAGAGAGCAGACAAGCAGAAAGCCCCTAAACTAGACCACAATGCTGTCCCTGGGGGCTGCAGAGCTGTGTGGCAACTGCCTCTCCCACAAGCCCTTCTGAATATACTCCAGAATCTTGACCACCCAGAAGAGAGACACCCAACACCTGTACTTAGCAATCAGGAAGCTGAATTGAAAGCCATTTGAAACAGCTTGTCTCACATCGTGCAGGGAGCAGCTGGGAAGCAGACCAGGTAGGAAGACCTGGTCTTTCCCACTCCAGCTACCACACTGGAGTGCCTCTTCCTGGTCCCTGCTCAGAACGGTGGCTCCTGAGAGCAGTTCTGTGTGCAGCACTCTGTGGTCACAGCTCCATCTGACTTTACAATGGCATAAGTGGGGTCACCATTATCCCCACTGTTCCTACAAGGAGATGGAGTGACAGAGGGTGCATCCCTTGCCCAGTTTGGAAGCTCTGGAAGTAGGCTTTGAGCCTGGGGGCTGGCCTTCAAAGTTCCTGCTCTTTAAAACTCTACCCAAGGCCACTCAAAGTGCAGGTCCAGCAGAGTGTCAGCAGTAGCTTGAGAACTACCTGGCCAGGACACACTGATCACCAGCTCTGTTCCTGTGAATGCTGACCCTCAAACACAGCAGGACCCCTGCACTCCATTTCACTGTACTGCTTCTCTTCTGTCCCTCAGCTGTAAGCCTGTGCCTCTGGTCTCCCGTCCACCACTCTAGGGTAGGCTGCAGTGCAGCAGCAGGGTTAAATGTGAGCTTCAGGCGCATGTGTGCTGACGTCAGGAGAGGAACTGCAGGCCTGAAGCTAAGGCCTCTTCTTCTGAAAAGACACAGGGAGAGGGAAGTGGTGGCATCTGCCAGTCCTGGGCAGGAAGGAACCTCACATTCAAGAGGGTGACATCTCTGGGCTGTGTAGAGAGACTATCTTGGTAGGTATGGGTGGAGAGTTGGAAGCTAAGGCCTGACTTCTTGGGGCTTTAAAAGGCAGGCTACTGGCAGGAAGCAGGGCCTCACCTAGTGTTTGGCATAAAACTGAAAATACACTTGGTGTATGTGTGTGTACCAGGGAGTGTGAGGGAGTGCAGGGGTATGGGTAAGAGTGCAGGAGGTACAGGAGTATATGTGTGTGGATATGTCAGGGACTGCAGGGGTGCAGAAGTGGGGGTGGAAGGATCGAGCTCTGGAGGCATTTCAGTGTGCATTTTAAAATCTCTTGTGAACAGGGATATGAGTTCCCAAGGAAACAGGAGTTCCTATGCAGCCCACCATAGGAACAGGAGGAGCTCAGGATAGTGCCTAGCCTAGACACTGATGAGGACCTGAAGAAACCTGGATATGGAACTGAGTTTAGGTACACTAGGTTGAGTCCCATCAGCGGACTGTCCTCGACCCGGGGGAAGTGGTGGCTCGATGTCAGGTCACAGCAGAGCTGCCTCTGTATAGATGGCCTTTAGAGGACTTGCAGCCTCATCTTAATACTTTGCAAACCTCGTCCTTTAATTTGGCAAGTGACTGCTCAAGTGTGAGCTGAGCTAGAATTTTCCTCTGCGTAGCTGCAAGGGAATCCATCCTGCAATTAACTGCAGGGCATGTTGTGAGGAGCAGCTTAGCATCCGTTAGCAGTACTTGTGCAACTCAGTAACTGATGTTAGTGCAAACCCCACTCTGAGCCAGGGGCTATGTTAATACAGTCTTCTGGTGCTGTCTCTACTCTAACTGCTGTGTGTTCTCTGAAGAGTTGGAGACTGAACCCACACCGTCTTGACTATGTAGGAACATGTAGCTCACCCCACAGTTACTGTCTTCTCTGCTGGAAAGAGGCAAACAATTCCACCAGCCCCCCTAGACCCTGACTAGCTGCTGTCTGGGCAATGTTTACCCCGAGACTCATCTGGCACAAAGAAATCAAAGCCATCCCCACCTGGGCTGGGGAAATAATTGCAATAGTCAATTCCAAGTTCACAGTCTCCCATGTGTGTGGGATGGTGAACCAGGACAGGAATTCTACGTACAATCAGGGAAGCCACTAGAAAACTTAGACCCTAAATAAAAATCTAATCTTAATTCAATACCTAACAAGAAGGGCAGCAGACATCATGTACTTCAATATAAAGCCCTATAATCTGCTCAGTGTTGAGTTTCTCTACAAATCAGGAACTGTCACAGATGTCGGTGGCGTCCAAATTACACAAGGCTGTGTGGAGCAGAAGCTCTCTGAGGTGCAGGCCAGCCCTGCAGCAAGGCTGTATGGTGACTCAGCTCCCTATTAGCTCATTACATTAGCTCCACAAGGCTCTTCCTACTCACAGGCCTTTTTAAAAACCAGTCTCAGGGAAAGAAACGGATCACTGGGGCTCCAACCTTTCTGGGCCACCCCAGGCTCCCGTCCTCAGGTCTGTCATCTTGGCCTGCACAACCCCAACAGCATCCCAATGCCAGGGGACACAGGAGCGACAGTAGTGCTAAACACCACCCCAACTTCTCAATTGGGAAAACTGATGTGGGATCCAAATTCCCAAATATTGTTTATAAATGTCTGTATACATTTAAAGGGGGATATGACATAAAGATGAATAGTTTCCATTGGTATGGATCTTGGTTTATTGATACAAATTTAAGGTCAATTTTGTTGTATTTCTGCTCTTGACTGTGCAGCTCATTAAAAATGTAATGTATGATTAAGAAATACAGGTTAATAGTCATCTATAATAGTCAAGCTTATAGTCATGTTAGCTAGGTTTTATAGATGTTCAGAGATATATTTCAGATGGATAGGTATTCTTCAAACCTTTCAAACACTTAAAGAATATGACATTTAAAATGATTTAAGAACTTAGACTCTCCTCAACAGTGAGACATGTCTGCTCCTGGCAGCACCAATCTACTTCAAGAGGATGATGGGCATTGAAGAGGCTCCTTATCGAATTGGTTAGCCATTTGAGCAAGAAACTGCTCTTGCCTGAACTGCCTGATGTTATGATATATGAACTGGACATGCAGGACTCACAGAAAAATGACTGCTGAACTTGCCTAAAGGTGAGACAGTTCTTCAGGGTTCCTGCTTTATGAAAGAGTCTGCCAGACATTCTGCAGGACACAGAAGAAAGTGACTGACAAACTGCCAATATAGGCGGAACTGTCTTTGAAATTTCCTGCTTCATGGAAAAGTCCACTGGATACTATGAGCCTGTAGGCTAAAGATGGATGTTCCAATGTTACAGAAGAACTTTGGGTGACTGTCCAGGCAGGAGATGTCTCTGTCAATTCTAGAGTTTTAAAAGTTGCTTACAATGCACTTCCTGCTAACTTAGGTAATATTATATGCTTCTAGGGTCTTTAACGGAGTTAAAGAATAAAGAGTTATAGTTTTCTTTAGTTATGATAAAAGATAAAGTAAATATAAATATTATAACTGTAATTCTTGCTTGATAACTTTGATATAACTTGATAAATTTGTCATATGTAATTTTACTATGTTAAAGCTAAAACTTTCCTTTTTATTTAGACAGAATAAAATGGGATGTCTTTCGATATCTGTGTTGCTTTTATTGGTGGTTAATGAATAAAGCTGGCCTATGGCAGGGCAGAATAGAGTAAGGTGGGAATTTCAAGCAGATAGAGGAGAAAGGAAAGCAGAGTCAGGGAGACCATGTAGCCACTGAAGGAGATAGACACCCTGGAAGTTTACTGGAAAACCACAAGTCTCATGGTAAAATATAAAATAATAGGAATGGGTTAAGATGTAAGAGTTAATTAATAAGAAGCCAAAAAAAAAAAAAAAACCTAACAGACTGAGCAGTGTTGTAATTAATACAGTTTCTGTGTAGTTATTTCGGGTCTGGGAGGCCAGAAACAAACAAGCAGTCTCCGCCTACAAATAATCAAGGCAAATATCTTGCCCAAAGTTTATCTGACTCCAAAAGCCCTGCTCGAGCCCCTAGTTAAAGCCACTGTTCCCCGTCTACCATGTCATTTCACTCTTCTAGGAACCAGGATTTTAAACAAGGCTTAGTTTCCCCCACGGTAACAAGAAATGTCTTCCACAGAACCCTTTATGCCGTGCAGCATTCTGGATGCTCAGTTCTAAGACCTCTGAGTTGAGTGGGACTGACAGTCCAGAGCAGCCCTGGGGTTCAGGGGCAATACTTCAAGGTTCTTATTAAAAGCTGGAGAGTTTCATTAACAATAATACCAACAATATCAGTTATTGGCATTATTTGAATATTAAAACTGCACAAAACAACCCTGAGTGTTCATTTCTCATCCATTTATCTTTGAGACTGTCAGCACTCTGGAATTCCCCAAGTTCACTGTGTCCATCTCTACCAGAGAAAGCACCTCTGCATTGCTGGTCACTGTAAAGGAGCACAGGTCGAGAACTGAAAGAGAAAAACATGCTTGACTCATCTCTTTCCAGGACCCATCAGACCCTACACAGGCCCCATGCAACCAACCCACTGATGGGACAGGATGTAAGAATGCTGAACCTGCTTCCTTCCAGAAAACTAGTCTCTGCAGTTAGTTAGCTACCAACTCCCCAACACAGAAGCAAGCAAACGACAGAGAGAGAGAGAGAGAGAGAGAGAGAGAGAGAGAGAGAGAGAGAGAGAGAGAGAGAGAGAGAGAGAGAGAGAGAGTGAGTGAGTTAGTTTTGGGTAGAATGTGAAAACATTTTATAAATTTCCAATGTTTACTTATTTGCTCTGCATGTGAAGTATCAAGTCTTGATTCTCAAAAACAGAAACCTCAACTAAGAAAAGCTAGCTCTCTGACCCTGCCAAGACGTGGCAGAGAATGGCCCATCTGCAGCTACACTTTGACCCCTGAGGATCCAGACAGACAGCTCTCCTTGTGGCCAGTGCAGACAACTAATCCCAAGTCTCTTCCTGGCTGCACACGGAGTCATTAGCTCAGAGACTCAAGCAATTATTCTCTAGCATGATATAAGCTACTGCAGCTCAAGGCAGCCTTCTTGCCCAGCACATTCCAGCCTGCAATGACTTCATCCCTCGCCCTGATTAGAATGCACGCTGTGTGACGCTTAATACAATCTGCCATCAAATGCCAAGTGCTTCAGAACTAAATTGGGAAATATGTCCAGATACATAGAAGGATGCTCAGAGCACTAAGTGGGGCTCCAGCTCCTTTTATGAGGCATGAGACTCATTTACAGCGTGATTCCTCCACGGCAGCTCTGCCTCTAGCTGTCCACCCTGAGAGCACACTCTAATTCAAGCAGCAAAGGGATTAATAAAGGTAGCGCGCTATTATAAATGACCACAGAAAGGAAAGCACTGCTGACGAATTCAGAACTATGACACACACGCAGAACAAAACCGAGAAGGCTGCCCTCTGAGCATCAAGGGCCATGTTTAGAGCTGCGCTGACTGCACTGCAATATAAAGTGAGATGGTCAAGACACTTTTCTTTTTTTAAAAAATTTATTTTATGTACACTGGTGTGAAGGTATCTGATCCCCTAGAACTGGAGTCACAGACAGTTGTGAGCTGCCATGGGGGTGCTAGGAATTGAACCCAGGTCCTCTAGAGGAACAGCTAGTGCTCTTAACCACTGAGCTAACTCTCCAGCCCCTCCTTTTGTTACTTCTACTGTCGCCTGCCATTTAGTAGTGGCTACTTCTAGAAAATTTACCACAGAAGTCTGAGAACCCAAGAAAGGAAATCAAGAATTCAGAATCCATTTCTACTGAAAGTTGAAAGACCTCTGAGCAGCCCCTCTTATTGTGGGGAACGCCATTCCTATCCCATCATTCCTGCCTGCAGCAAAGAGCATGGTCTATAGAGAGAATACACAGGCCTTGGCACCACTCACCTAACCCAAAAGTCACGTGGCCATCCCTCACTGACAAAGGAGAAAACTATTCAATAGATCACGGACCCTCAAAGAGTATCCAACAAACAGAAGGAGGCACACCACAGCACATGTCACCACTCTTTCTGCTATGACACTGGCCCAGGAGTGCCACATGATGCTAGTGAAGCCATGCAGCCCCGCTATTCATCTTCCAAGTACACCGATGTGAAATATGAACTGAACAGCAAAGTCAGTCAAAGCTTCACACCTCCCTCCCAACCACAGAGGATGGACATTCAGGAATTCTGGGGAGCCGTGCTGGTCCCCTCAAGAACACCCTTAAGTACAGAGGCAGTGCTGTCAATGTCATGAAGGAGCAAACGGCTTTGACCCAGCAAGTCCTCAATGAGTAACCCACCTCCTGGTGCTGATGCAGGCCATATACTCAAAAGAGGGCAGTTGAATGGGTGAGTTCCAAAAACCGACAGAATAATACCAGAGAACTCTATGATATGTCTTACAAAACTACCTCAACAGACTTCCCTGCAGGCAAACACAGAGTTCTACGGTTTATGCTTGTTGTCCTGAGACAAGGTTCCTCTGTGGAGCCCTGACTGGCCTGTACTCCCTGACCAGGCTGGCCCTGAACTCAGAGGTCCACCTGTCTCTGCCTCCAGAGTGCTGGGACTGAAGGTGTGCACTACCACGTCCAGCTCCATCCACACTTTATAGAGTAAGGATGGCACTTTGCTGGGAAGTACATGGTCCATCTCAGGATACACAAGAAATGGGCATCACCAACTTGGCTCCAAAACCAAAAGATGGCCAGGGGATGGAGAGGATCTTGAAGGAACCTCTCAGCTGGCGCTCCCCTCATTTGAACTTCTAAATCAGGAGGATGCTTTATCTTACCAGAATAAAAGTGCTTTAAAAAAAAATTAGGGGCTGGAGCAGGGGCTCAGAAGTTCAAAGCACTGGCTGCTCTTGCCAAGGACCTGGATTTAGTTCCCAGCACCCATATGGTGGCTCTCAACCATTTGTAACTCCAGTTCCAGAGGTCCAGCGCCCTCTTCTGGCCTCTGTAGGCCCTGCATAGTCATAGTGCACAATATACATTCAGGCAAAACACCTGTACATAAAACTGTTAAAAACCCAACTTTTTCTTCTTCTTCTTCTTTTTTTTTTTTGGTTTTCGAGACAGGGTTTCTCTGTGGCTTTGGAGTCTGTCCTGGAACTCGCTCTTGTAGACCAGGCTGGCCTTGAACTCACAGAGATCCACCTGCCTCTGCCTCCCGAGTGCTGGGATTAAAGGTGTGTGCCACCACCGCCCAGCTAAAAACCCAACTTCTAAAGGAAAGCTAAAGTATAAATTAGACATTTTTTTCTGACTTTATGCAGCCAAAGAAATACTGGTAAATCCTTTGTGGCCACCAGCCTTGACCTCCAAATCAAGCCTGGGAATAACTGTCCCCTGGGAGTCCAGATGTGCCAAGCACTAACTCTCCATGGCCTTCCAGCATGCACCACAGAGGACAGCCTGCTCAGGCAGATCATCTTTGTAAATGGCTTATTAAGAGTTTAGTCACTTGACAGCCCACTGTGGAGAAATGCCAGAGACACACTGATGTGGTGAGTATCCGTGACGACCATATGACAGGCTGGCTGGTTTGCTGAGTGGACGGAGTATGGATGCTAAAACACCATTACTCAATGCTCATGCAGCTGTGGTGCCTGGAAAACACCAGTGTGGTCAGCATGTGGTAAGACACATTGTCCAGGTGACCAGAAACAGCACCCCAGGACATGCCGCAGGTTACAGAGAGAGTTACAGAGTTATACTCCTGACTAAAATCCACCTCAGCATTTGGACTTCAGTGTGAACTCATCAAGACTGAAACAGTGAAGTAAAGTTAAGCCCTAGTCCTGCATCAGGTACAAATGTCCTCATAAAATCCTTCATCTGAGTCCCAGTTATAGAGGCCAGAGGCACAGACGGCCCCACAATGTGTGCACAGCTCCAGGCAAACCTGCTGCAGCTCACCACAATCTAGTAAATGGCCCAGTGGCTTGCATTGCCAAGTTGAATGCACATGGCCAAATCATAGTGTTAACAAAGAGCGCTGAGCCCTCTATGACATAGCTTAACCATCATGTACCAGTAACTGTGATTAACACCCAGTGCTCCAAGGAAGCAGAAGACACAGTGAAGATGAGGAGATGCTCTGTGAAACTAAAGAACAGGGCCGACGGGGCACTTGGTTCTCATCTCCCTCCCCAAGTGGGTGGCATTCATGTTGGGGAAACATCACCAGGTTAAGGTACGCGCATCTGCATGCCTGACTGCTCCTGTCAGCATGTGACCTGATGGGCTCAGCGACACTCGTGTGGTCAACACATCTCCATGCCTCACTTTAAAAGAGCAACAAAAACTAATGAGCAATGCACAGGATGGGACATGCTTAAGCATGAACTTTAAAAAAGCGAATTTCTTCCTGAGCTGACTGTCACAACCAGTGCCCTCCACTGAGTGGGGAGTCCGTGAGTGGAGGTCAGGGCAGCTGTGGCAGCTAAGAAGCAGGACCTTAGGAGGACACAGCGCACAAGAGGAGCAGAGGCGAGGGCACAGCTCAGTGGCAGAGCCTGTGCTTATTAGCAAGTAGAGCCCTAGGTACTGAAAGAGAGAGAACGAGTAAAAATACCAAGACTTCAGACAGATGAGGATTAATGTTGCCAGCACTTCACTGAGAACACTAAAGACAAATGAGGTAATAAAACTGAAGGCAAAACAGACAAAATGAGCCATCAAGTTCTTCCTCTAGAAACCAGAGTCTTTTCAGAGTGCAGGAAGGAAACCTCACACAGGGAAACAGGTCCCTTCTCCTTACCCCTTCCTGGGAAGTCACTCAGGTTTCCCAGCTATGACCCAGAATGACTGTTCTGGCACGTGACCCAACACGAAATGCTGCCTTGCAAAAAGGCTTTTGCAGCCACTGACCAGTCCTCCTGTTTGTGTAAGTAGAAGCCTGGATGCTTCCACTTTTGAGCACTGCCCCAGGGGCAGCTCACAAATCAGTATCTGACTGCATAGCTCACATATACTGGGAAATGGAACATAGAAACACCATGGCAGCCTGGACTCCAAGTGTGAGCAGCACAAAAGAGAGAACTGCCCAGGCTAGCAGAGCAGCACTGACGTGAACCAAGTACTCTTTTCCGCAGAGCCGAGCACACAGCTCAGTGGTGGAGCCCTAGCTTAGCAGCAGGGACTGGGGAGACACTCAGCAGCTAAGAACACTGGCTGCTCTTGCTGAGGACCCATGTTCAGTTCCCAGCTCCAAGGAGAGCTCAAAACCACCTGTATGCGACTCCAGTTCCAGGGGATCCAAAGCTCACTCTGACATCTAAGGGCACAAGGCATGCATCTGGTGTACAGAAACACAGGCAGATAAATGACTCTCACATATAAAATATATTCATCTAAAATTTTTTATAAGAGAAGCATAAGGCGGTCTAGGCAACTTGCTTGAGGGGACAGGGCTAGACAGCTTATGTGCAGAGTCTGCCTCTCCAATCCACACCACTGCTGTGTAGGAAAGGGAACTCGTTCATTAGAAGGAGCCCTAGGCTCAGATGTTCCTTCCCAGGAAGACCCCGACTGCCAGTGGGGTCAAGAGCAGGCAAACCAGAAGAATCCTAAATAAACAAAAGCTCACCTGTCTCCCCTGAATCTTCCTATCAGCCAGCTTTAAGACCAAGGACTTGGCCTGCAGCTGGGAGGAAAACCTTGCAGAGCTAAAACTCAGTCATCACCCGAGAGTTAACGAAGACTGCCTTCCTGTCTGCTCACACGTCAGTGGGCACTTTCATGAGCTAATGACAACAGAAACTGTATAGAAAATCTGCATTTCATTTCCTAACTTTATCATAGTATTGCGTGCATGGAACACATAAGCCATGGCACATGGGTGGAGGTCAGAGGACAATTCTGTGGAGTTTGCTCTACTTCTTCCAGGGACAGAACTAGGGTCATCAGGTTTGTGTAGTGAATGTCTTTACTTGCTGAGCTGTCTCACTGGCTGCTTTAGAGTTTGGCTACCTACACTGTGATGCATATCCTAAAGACATACTGCAAAAGGATCTCTGCAAGTTGCAATTTGTGGCGTAGCATTCCCTGAGGCAACCCAAACAGTGAGGGTGGCCTACATACACGTACACCAGTGACAGCATTGGCTACTCAGTCTATATGAGCTCTAAGCACATGCTGAAACTCTAGGGCAGAGAGCTGGGTCATGAGATATGAAACACTGTCTGAGGCACATTGCTGAGTAAATGTTAGGCACAGAACAGGGTGCATAACACGACCGCATGTCTGCAAAGACCTGCCCCTTGTCGACATGTGTCTATGTATGAAGACACTGGAAAATGACTAATAATCTACTGTGTTCAGTGGAGGAGAAACTCTTCACCTCATGTTCCGTTCACTTGCTTGATTTTTTTCTGTCACACTAGTCCACTGTCCTAACAGCTGGGAACACAAGAGCGTCAAGAGTGCAGCAGGCAGGCACGGCAATGAACACTGCTGTTCCGAGGCCCAGGGAAGAGACGGGGTGCAGGGCTACATAGTGAGTTCAAGGCCAGCCTGAGATAACGAGATCCTACTTCAAGTAACCAAGCTAACCCAGAACAGGAAGAGCTTAATGTTTCAGCTGCATTTAAACAATTAAACCCATGCTTTCTTGCTAATGTACAAGCCACTGTTTCCGTACCTTGTTTCCTTCATACACCCATCCCAGACTCTTCACCCCAAAGGCAACCTGGCTGGCTGAGACATCCAGACACGTGGCAGGCTGGCCGTAGACATAATGGAGGGTTCTGGCTGAATCCTCAGCCTTTAGCAGGTACACCAGGTCCCCAGCTGTGGCTATTGCCACAGGGTACCTCCCAGTGTCTGGAACTATTTCCAGGTAGTCAACCTGCAAAGAGAGGAGTTGTTTAGTTACCCACAGTCATCTTGATTTGGTCATGAAAGGAATTTCCCCTGTACATGTAGAGGGCAGAGGCCCAGCTCACAAAAACAGTTGGGTGTAGGGACCATTTATTTACAGGGATGAACATGGCTCCTGCCCAGATGAAAAGATGCCTGTAACAGCAGAAACACAACACACTCTGAAAAGGAAAGGCATAAAGACTATGGAGACATCATTTTCTACCTGCCGCCCCATGAGGACCAGGAAGCCAGAGGTCACAGAGCTAGAGGTGAACAGGGAAGGTAACCCAGCCCGCCTCCTACTCAGGAAAACTGGCAACACCTCCCACAGTGCCAAGCTGACTCTGACTCTCAGGAGGTCCATCTAGCTGTGCTGACAGATACAGCTCCTGTCACTGTGCAGACATGACACAGCCATGCAGCAAATACCCAACAACCACGGGAGAACCTGAAGGCTTCCTTATCATCCAGTGGGATCACAATGGAGATGGAGCAAGGGAACAGGATGCCCAGGGGGCTACCCCGAAATTTGGGCAGATGGGTGGAACCATAAGGCTCAGGCAGAAGGTGGTCTTGTAACAGTGGCTATCTTCAAGGCTGAAACAGGCTGTGAGATGGAAAGGCAATTTCTGGCTGTTAGTTTTACTGGGTCTTTTAAATCCTGAACATGGTAGTAGTTAGAGTGATCCTTATTTTGTTGTTTTACCAGAAATCAAAAAAGTGAAACTCCCCGAGTTCTAAATGAACAAGAGCATTCTGAAAACTATGTGTAAGTATCACAAATGCATCACCAGAAGATCCAAACTGTTAATAGCACTCTCCTGTCTGCCTGTCAGGCACTGATCGCCCTGTGCCATGTGGCCACCTGAGGACAGAGACCAGGACAGACAAAACACACTCTTGTTAGCATTTTCTCAGACTGCACAGGGAAGATCACCGTTAGGGTGACCCGCTTCTCCCCACAGCAGTCTGGATCAGGCACACCTGCTTAGTAATCACAGAGTGTGGATGCTGAGGGTAAGTCCTCTGTGGAATTGTGAGAACCCATGGTGTAGAGGACAGCATCGCCCTGACAATACGCCAGAGGTGCTCAAAAGCCTGAGCTCTGCAGCTGCCCTGGGGAGCTGAGCACAAGCAAACATCCGGTGCTCTGCTAATCCTGGGCCCAAACTGTGTAGAGGCAGCCCAGCATCTTGGGCTGCAGGTCCGTCACAAAGACCAGCTGCTCCAGGCTAGCACTGCAGACCTGGGAACGGTGCCACTGTTATTCAGGAAGCACAGCTAGGGAACAAAGATGATCTGGCTCCATGGGCGGGGGTGCCTGATCCAGGGATGCCCAGTGCATACTGTGACAACTTGGCATCCAGACTGGAAAACAATACTGAGAGTTGACACATGCTCAGCACGGCTGCCCACTTTCTCTCTCTAAAGAAAACCCATTTCTTAGTTTCTTAAAACCTTTTTGGTAGCCATTTAACTTCATCTTCCGGTTGGATTTCCAGCAGGCCAAGAGGCTCACATTGGCAGTGGCCACCATTTGCTGGGAGGTGTAAATGACCTCAAAAGCTTCCAGTCAGCCCCAGGATGGCACCTGACTGCCAAGGCAGGATTTACTCTTCATGAGGGGTGCTCAGCTTGCATAGCCGTGGCTAGTCCACAATGTTCGTTACCTCTGCACTTCATGTCTCTCTGTAGGCCCCAGGATGGGCTGACAGCGCAGGTCACGTTAGAGGAGCACTGCATGAGAGTCACAGAGCTGATCTGCAGCAGTGAACAGCTCAGGGACGACAGGTGCTTGCTATTCAAATCTAAGATTCCCACAGGGAAAGGGAGTGGGGGAGTTGGTTCCAAGTCGCCATCAATCCTTGATCAAGGCTGGCTCTTCTGTTCCTCTGGCTAATGTCAAAATGAAATGTGCTCAAATTAAGTTCAAATTCGGCACAGACGAATACTGTCTTATCACCAAACCGTATCTGCCTGGTGGACAAGATTTGTGTAGAACTGAAATTGTTAGAGCCCTGTGCAAAGCCCTGAGCTGGCTCAGTTTTATGTGCACCCCAGAGCCTGGTTCGCAATCCATGGACTTCACGCAAAATCTATTCTCAGTTCTAGGTGAGACAAGAGTGTGGGACGAACGCTTCCTTCCACAGACTGCCACGTACCACTGCTGTTCACTTAGGCGTTGGGCCAGAAATGAAGCTCAGGTCCCAGGGTGCGTCTGCTGTGCTAGAGGGAAGGGAGCAGGAACCATGGTAAGAACAAACCCTGAACCAGCTCATGTTTGCATGTGTTGCTGGGTAGTTTTGTTTTAGAAGTGGGGCTAGAGGTGGGGAGATGGCTCAGCAGGAAAGAGCTAATATTGCTTCCTGAAAAGGGCCTGAATTAGATTCCCAGCTCACAACCACTTACACATCCAGCTCCATTATCCAACACCTCTGACCTCATAAGCACATACCCGAACACACAATTAAAAAAAAAAAAAAAAAAGAAGCGGGGGGGGAGGAGCTAGACCCCTGAGCTTCATGTACACTAAATAAATGTTCTACCATTAAGCTATGGCCTCAGTCCCACACTTGGATTTGAGTCCCAACTTCACAGCTCAGAAGCAAAGGCAGGTCTGTCCACCACTCTGAGCCATTCCTGACTTCTTGGGAATAAAGAAAATTTTATCACCCACTTTAGTAGGCTGTTGAGAGTTTGACAAACAGAAGCTCAGGCATCATTGCTTTCTGTTTTATTAACCCAGGGATTATCAGAATGCAAGTTAAC
Source organism: Dicrostonyx torquatus (assembly GCA_028555095.1). Lineage (NCBI taxonomy): Eukaryota > Metazoa > Chordata > Mammalia > Rodentia > Cricetidae > Dicrostonyx > Dicrostonyx torquatus. Next base: position 2,896,473 of record JAQHUG010000208.1, read on the forward strand.
AAACATCTTAAGAGCTCACCAGTTTCTGAACTTCAAATTCCGCAGCTACATGCCAGTACCCCTCCTCGTTAGGATACAACATCACAACGTCAAAAGCAGAAGCAGTGGCAACCGTGGCCTCTTCCCGGCTGAGCGCAAGGGCCTGTATTCTTGCATCATGCTCAAAACGATGTATAGGGAACTTCCCGGTCCTCAGGTCCCAAATGTTAAGAATTCCTAGGAGGAGCAATGCAGAGAGCAACTGTGAACCCAGTAGACACGGGCACAGAGTAAGCATTTTTCAGATTTACTCCGTGAAGATGACACATATGTATATTTGTTTGAATCTGTCCCACTCCTTCCTAGCTGTAGCACTTGGGCGTTGTCACTCCTCCTCACCAGTCTCTTAACAGTAAAGACAGCAGTACCCACCACACAGGGACCACAGGGCAGTCAGGGGAGATCCGCCATGAAAAACGTGGATGGCTTCCTCTATGGCTGGACCATGGAGCCAGCCCTAGCTCCCAACCTTCCTAGGCACCACTCACTCTCCATCGCTGAGAAGTCTATTGTCTTCTTTCTTCCTGGCACCACACTTCATCTGTACACTGAGTGTCTGAATTCAGGCTCTTGCTCTAAGGTGCCGTCCTGCTCACAGACGTAGAGCTAGGTGTTACAAGGCTTTCAAACGGCCTGCAGCTGGTAGTCACAAACAGCAACAGGGCTCTCCTCCAGGGAAAGGCTTCAACATGAGCGGCATGCACTTTTCTAAGAACTATGATCGAATGGAGGGCAGGCAGGTCACAAAAGGATCCATGACATGGTCCCTGGCATGTACTTTGGTAAACTCTTTCTTCTACCTCAGAGAGAGATGGGCTGCTCTTAGGCCCCACTCATTAAATAGGAGTTAGTGTCCAACGTTATTCCATCCCCCATCCTGTCCCATCCTCCCCGCTCCTACTGTGGCCTCATCTTAATAAGCTGCTGTGAGTCCATTCTGAGGCATCACTCCGTGAGAACTGCCATGCAGAACCACATCACATGCCTCCTCTCGCTGTGGGAAGAGAATGTCCCCCATTCCGCAGAGGCAGAACAGTGGAAGCTTTAAGTGGCTAGACCACTGCTTCATGACCACCTGTTCCGTGAGAGCGCTGAGTTGGGGTGAGATACTGGGGCTTGGTGAGGACGGCACACCATCAAACTTGCCAGGTTCTGCCTGGCGTGGGAGCTGTTTAACAGAGCATTCTGCGCACGCTTGGAGTGTATCTAAGACATGGTTTTCATTAATAGGCAAGGGCTGATTTGGCTAGTGTCCTTTTCTCAACAGAATTGGATGCAGTAAACATGTAAACACACCTCAGCACAAACCCAAGCTCCAAGCTGCCTCAGACACGCAGGCCTCCTCTCTCATTGATGGCCACTCTGTCTGAGCGCCTGCCATACTGTCACCATTAATAACCCCTCTTCTTCAGTTACATTTGTATGCGTACAACTAAGCTGGTTACCCTCAATGACACTGGTGTCACTGCAGTCTCCTAACACCAATACTGGTGTGGAAACATTTAGTGTTCTTTTGTTTTCTTGAATTAACTGCCCCTTTCTCACATACAATGCCCCTTCCTGTCCCTGGGTTGCCTTTACCACTCACCCAGCGCTCTGGCTTCGTTTTGATCTTAGCAAGGAGCTTTCTTCCCAACTGTTTATTTTGCTTTGTGTCTTTATTTTAGAATTCTTGGACCTAGCATGGTGACACCCACCTGCAGCCTCAGCAACAGGAAGGAGGAGGCAGCAGACCAACAGTCTCAGGTTAGTCTGAGCAACACAGCAAACCCAGGATGAGTAATCACTTGCCTCTAAATACAGACACACACAAAGTAGATTTCTTGAAGATAGTCTATATACTGTTTGGTCTTGTTTTTTAAATACAAGTTAAGACTATTTACATTTTTACATCTATTTTATTTTTAATTATGTAAGTATGTGTGTTTCTGTTGTATATGCATCACATGAGTGCAGGTGCCCATGAGGCCAAAGGCCTCCAATACCCTGAAGCTGGAGTTATATGTGGTTGTGAGCTTCCCAGTGGGTGAGTCCTTGCTCTGGTCCCACTACTTACTTACACCATTTTATCTTCCCATGGACCTAGGTGTGATATGTGCTTATTCCATCTCGATTCCTCTGTTGGCCTCTAGGCCAAAATTCTCCCTGGAATTATTGAGCAGCTGCTTTAGGACCTTAAGATACATGCTTAGCACACCACAGCCTAGCTTTAAGTAACACTTCTGACCCATACCAAGAACAGGGATTCATAGCCCCCAGCCACCACCACCCCCATACCATGGCTATCACATTTTTGTTTCTGTAGGAGCAGGTGGGCCTGTATCTTTTAGAGGGATAAGTAAGAAATAGAGCTTTCCCTGTGTAACCACCTCCTCTGTTCACCAGCATCCCCTTCAACATGAGAAACCCAGAAGCTTTGCTAGAACACAGGGTAGTAGAGGGACAGCTCTGTGGCCGGCCACCCACTCAGTGTCACGAGGTCCTCCTACTCCGGCATTTCTAAAGGGGAGCGCTTAGGTGAGGGACACACAGACAACAGACTAAACACAGTTCCATCCCAGTACTTTCCTATGAGAATGCTCCATGCTACAGCAGGTCAGAAGAAAGAAGGAGGAGCCAATAAAGTCACACACTGAGCAAGCGCTTGCTGTGCCCTGTGCTGCATCAAGGGTTGTATTAGGACGATGTAGAACAGAGATTCCTTACTGCATGCAGCAGAGTTCTGGGGGCCTCTATAGAGCACTTCACTTGTAGACCTCCGAAGAGTTAACTGTCTACTTGATACAGCCTAGAGTCACCTGAGAAGTTATATCTCAACTTAGGAATTGCACAGAGGGCATGATGGGGTGGAGGTGGGGCTGTTTGATAGTTAACAGACACAGGAAGGCCCAGTCCACGGTGTGCGGTATCATTCCCTGGCAGGTGGTTCTGGGATATATACAAGTGAGCAAGCAAGCAACATCCTTCATGGTTTCTGCGTCAGTGCCCGCCCTGCCCTTCTTCAGTAATGGACTGGGACTGAGAAAAGTGACCCAAAGAAACCTTTCCTCCTCCCTTGGTTGCTTCTGGTCAGTATTTTATCGCAACAACAGAAAGGAAGCTATAAACTTTGTTCAGATCACACACACACACACACACACACACACACACACACCTGCTCTTACCACTTGGCAAACAGCAGCTGACCACACACACACACACACACACACACACACACACACACACACACACACACACACACACACACACCTGCTCTTACCACTTGGCAAACAGCAGCTGACCTTTCTGGGCACTGAGTTGAGTTGGTCCATGTTCACCACATGGCTGTTAAGGAAGATGTCAGCAATGACGGTCAGAACCAAAGCAGTTCAGTCCACTAACAGGTACACTATCTAAAAGTCGGGCATGGATCCGTCTGAATGACCACATTACAGCCGCAGCAGCAGGGTGGATGACATCGGAAGAGGCAGGCTGTGTGCTGGGTTTCTGAGCTCCCTCAGTGCTGGGTTCGGAAGGAGTATGCCATTAGCAGAACCTGGCTAATGCTCACCTCCTGACACTGACCAGGCAGGCAAGGGCCATTTAATACAGGACAGGACACACTTACAAGGGATCAGAACCAGCAAGGTAGAGAACACTGAGGACCAAGGCCACTTGTGCATCCACAGATCTCACCTCCAATCTCTACAATACTTTCCTCCTCTCTGCCTCCACAATCCAGCTTCCTCTAAGGAACCAGCCCATCCCACAAGGGCTTCTACTCCGAGCACAGACAAAATGTGAACCCTGGTCCCCATCCCTGGTCTGATCAGTGGATGCCAAAAGATGAGTCAGTCCTCTGAGCCTGCCCTCGGCCTGCTGCTTGGAACAGATCTTAGAGCGCGGAGGCACTGGAGTGTTGTCCACCTCCCACTGCATCTCAGGCCAAAGTAGAACAAGAAAATCGCTCAGCGAAGGCAAACAGGTCCCTGGCAGCTACCTGGTGACTTAGGAACGTATGGCCACTTCCCGCAGCAGCCCCAGCTCCAAGAGCTGGAGGCCAGGCCCCACCAGAGCATAACAAAGGGAGCAGGCATCCATCTTGGGCACTTTTCACACTTGCAGAGATCCAGCCAGTGCTGGGACTACAACAGAATCGGTTTACTCAGCAGAAATTCGCTAAGGGTGCAGACAAAGGAAGACACTGTGTCCTTCAAAGCCCATCTGAGAGAAGACAGTGAGTGAAGGCCAAAGCCCCCCAAGTAGGCCAGGGCAGGACCTGGCAGCTCCACGGGCTCCCTGCTCGGTACCCTCCACCTTGATGAGCAGCCAGGCTAGAGGCACTCAGCACTTGCCCTAGACCAGGAAGTCATTAGCAGTGACATGAGTGACGAGAGCCAGGCTTTGGAGGAGACATAAAGGCTGCTAAGCAGCTGTGGATGGGCACCCATGCCAGTCTGTAGCACGTCCCTCCACCTCCCAAAGGAGGCCAGCCAGAGTGTGGTAATGAAACTGCACATAGTAGAAATGGGATCTAAATGAGTCTAAGCTGATTTATGTTAGCTTTTGTAAAGATTACGCATATCTGGAAAGTGCTACCACTGTGCAATCGCGATGACAGTCCTTAAGAACTCCGCCTAATGGTGCTTGAGCACAATATTTATATTCCTCGGCATGGGAACAAGGACCATAATGGATACCATTTTTGTTTTATTAGGGATGCATATTTAAATTAATCTGCTATTTGCCTAAACAATTAGTTGCTTCTGTTTGTGTGCACAAAGCCAAAACTGCAATTAGGCTTCCATCAAAAAAATAAGTCCCAACTAAAACTGTCCCGGTGGGGCCATAAGAGCTCAGGGCAGAACTTCCCCAATTACTTCTCAGCACAATGGTAATTACATTAATTGCTTGAAAGGTAAATAACCACTGAACTGGTTTTGGAAAGAAAAACTGGCATTGCCCCTCCCCTCTGATCTGCTCCATGTACCTACAGTTTAAAAAAGGTTACAGTTTAGACAGCCACACACTAGACCTTTCCACTACCACGTTGGCTTGTGATCTCTGTGAGCCTTCCCTTTGAGGACGCGTCCACTGTGAGCTCAAGCTTCTTGCACTCACAATTAACACCTGAAGCTCAGTCTCAGCTAGACAGACAGGATCAATTAGCTGTGTTCAGAGACACAGAATGAGCCGGCTATTTATACAGACAGCTGGCATGCTCCGTTCCCACCACGGAAATAAATGCTTTTCAACAATCAGTTAAGAAGGACGCAGAAGGAATTCTATAGCACGGGAAAAAAGATTTTTAACAGAAATTTAAAATGTACCCACAGCACTCACTAAACATAAACACGACCTCTTCATTAACTGCACACCACACTGACTTCAGGCTGCAGACATGCATCAAATGTGAAAGGACAAAAGTTGATTCTCTGAAGAGGTCTCTCACTGGGTCTGGAACTCACTTCTTTGGCTAGTCTGGCTGCCCAGTGAGCCCCAGAGATCCACCTATGTCAGCTTTCCCTGCACTGGGGTCCAGGCATGTGGGAGTGCCACCACAGATGACTTTTGTGTGAGCGCTATACAGCGAGTCCTTTACCCACTGAATCCTCTCCCCAGAACAGGACATCGATCAGTGCAAGCAGGGGTACAGAGGGCTGCGACAGGGATGTCTTGGAGAAAAGGGCAGCATGAAGATGACTCCTTCCCAAGGTCATATGCCATTGCCTCCAGAGGAAAAACAATAAATAGAAAATATTCTGGAAAGTGCATTTTAGGTTAGACTCTGAATGGGCTTGAAGACAAAGATTAGGGAAAGAGGAGCAGAGGCTGAAGTTGGGATGACCAGGGCAGCAGAGGTTCAAGGAGGGAGGCAGGGAGAAAGGTGGGTTCCTAGAAGTTCTCAAGTGCACAGTCATCAGGAGAGAACATCTAACAAGAGAGAGTAGGCTGAGGGGGAGGTGAACAGTACACTACTAACTGCCCAGCGTCTCCGTGCAATCTGGAGTGCAGAGACCAAGGAAGAGGAGACGGACTGAGAAGCCAGCCCACGCAGAGGAGGCTTTACCAGGACAACCTAAGAAGGCAGAGGACGTCATTAAGGCATCACTTCTGCAAAGCCTGATACTACTAGCCACTGCCTTCCTATCACGTCACTGAGGGGAACAGGGACATAGGGGCCAGGAGAGCTTCAGATGCTGGTCAGGAAGGCTAACTGGGGTGGTGGGGTCATAGCTTAATAATGATGCCTAAAACAAACCAGTACTGCCTTGCTGTCATATACACTTTCATATTGCTTGAATTCTTTCCACATGTAATGCTATGTAAAAAATATACACAGCCTATTACATATCTTATAATGAGCTGACTAGTGTGAATTTTTTTCAAGTACAATCTGCATAATTTTATAGAGGATATTTAATTCTGGTGGGCAAAATTAAATTAGAAACTCAAATTTTAAAAGGTCTGTTAATCAGTTCAGGTGAATTAAACTCTGAGTCCAAAACTATGGTTGCCACATAACCTCCCTGGATGAGCTAAAGCAGCCATCCCAGCACAGGCCAGGAGCTTCGAGTAAACGCTGGCACTGTATTTGCTCTCCCTTCTTTAAAAACCCTGCTTATCTCTAACCAGTTAGCTCAGCAGTCAACTCAGCATCGCCCAGGGTCACCAGAGAAGGGAGTCTCCGGACAGCAAAATTGGCCCAGGGGTTCAGAGCATTGGTTGCTCTTGTAGAGGACCCAGGTTCAGTTCCCAGGACCCACATGGCAGCTCACAACTGTCTGCATCTCCAACTCCCTCTTCTGATCTTCTTGGGCACCAGGGACACATGTGGTACACATACATACATGCAGGCAAAACACTCATACACATAAGATAATTCTAATAAAAAATATTTTTTAAAAAAGGGAGTCTCAATTGAAGGACAGTCAGACAAAACTGGCCTTTGGGCATGTTATGTCTATGGGGAACTGTCTTGATTTTTAATGTATACAGGAGGGGCCGGCCCACTGTGGGCGGCACCATTCCCTGGGCTGATAGAAAGTTAGCTGGGTATGGGCCTGTGTGAGCGCCAGCAAGCAGCGTCCTCCATGGTTCTTGCTGCACTTCTCTGCTATGAATCCCCTGGCTGGAGGTAATGCTGTGAGGGACATCAAGCACCTTCCCAGATTCTTGCTTGAGTTCCTGCCCTGACTTCCCTACAGTGGACTGTGACTGGAAGTGTAAGCCCAGTAAACACCATCTTCCCCTAAGTTACTCTGGCTATGACATAGCTATACAGAACTCAGAACCACTTAATTTAGGATTGATGCTGATAGCTACTGAAGCAGAAGATAGTGGTAGGGTTTATGACACTAGTCATTCAAGTTTTGTGTTAAATTTTTCTTAAGAGGACTTTAAAATTTTATGTGTATGGGTGTCTTGTAAGTCTATGTACCACTAGCATGCTTAGTGCCTGCAGTGTCTGATCCCCTGGAACTGGAATTACACATGGCTGTGAGCTACCATATGGGTCCTCTGGAAGAACAACCAGTGCTCTTAACCAACCCCTCATACAAGGGTTTTAAAATACAATTTTAGGACTATTTCTAACAGAGTAAAACGATGAGGTCAGGCATGACGGTGCATGCCTGTAAAACAGGCATAAATAAGGCTAAATAGTAAATATGGAGTCAGTCCATGTAGTGATATTTCATTTGTATTTTAATAAATAAAGCTTGCCTGAAGTTTAGAGAGTAAGATAGCCACACTGGTCAGTCTTACAGACCAGGCAGTGATGACACACACCTTTAATCCTAGGAGCCACACTATAGTCTGCCATAGAAGCCGGGTGGTAGTGGTTCACGTCTTTAATCCCAGCACTAGAGAGGAATATAAGACGGGAGGAGACATCTCTCACACACAGTCTCATTCTGAGATTCCTGGAGGCAGGATTGCCATTTTGGACTGAGGCAGAGGTAAGAGCCAGTAGCTGGCTGTTTTGCTTTTCTGACCTTCAGATTGAACCCCAATTTCTGTCTCTGGGTTTTTTATTAATCATGCTACAAGCACAAGCATATTAACTTCTGGTTTTGTTAACTGTTTTAAGACGCGGTCTTACACTATTGTCCAGACTGATCTGTAACTCAAATAATCTCATGCCTCGGCCTCCCTGGAGGCTGGGACTACAGCTCACACCACTGTATGTGGCTTACCAATCTTTTCATAGTCTCTGGCTGTGGGCTCTGATATTCCTCAGACTGGCTGGCGACAGCCATTGCTTGGGGGCGATGGTCCCCGACACTGGCCAGCGAAGCTCCTCCTTAGATTCACAGACAACCCCAGGGTGGCACCTACAGCCTTAAGATCCCACTCCAAGTCCCCCAAAGGACCAAAGAACTCCCACAGTCCAACAGACTCAGGAGGGAACACAGAAAGACAAGATAGGACATAGCACAGCTGTTTTTTAGTTATCCAAGGTCAAATGGAGTGAGAAAACTGAACCCATAGGTTACCTGGCACTTAACCATAGCCCCTCACAGTAAGTGACCAATATCCCCAGTAAGCAGAGAGCATGCTGGTCTTGGGTGCACCCTTTGGATTATAATCCATCACAAGATTATTTTGTTATTCAAGATGTCCCTACTTCAGTCTCTGGGGATTCTAATTTAGCTTGACTGCTATCTCCAATCCTGTTTATCCAAAGATATTTCAGACTCACTTTGTACACAGGTGTTCTAGCCTGTCACTTCCAGCATTAATATTTAAATCAGAATCTGTGTGGAGGCTAGACTCAGCACTGTACTACGAGAGCACAATATATATATATATATTTTTAACCAACCCCTGACCCTGTGTTTGCGTTGTGTGTCAGTGCAGTGCCGGAGGAGGCCAGAAGAGGGCACTGGAGTCCTCGAACTAGATAGAGTTGAGGTGGTTGTGAGACATCCGACATGGGTGCTGGGAACCAAACCCGGATCTTCTGCTAGGACAGCAAGTGCTCTGAACCTGAGCCATCTCCCCAGCTCAGGTTCTACACCAATACACTCCTGTGACCTTAGGAATCAGAACTAGGACATGATCCTCAGCTGAAAGTGAGTCACACTCAGAGCTACTGCCTATGCACTGACCAAATTAATCACCAGTACAGGAACGAGACTATGTTGCAACTGTAACTAAAATGGTACTGCTTTTTAAAAATCAACTCTATTGAGGTAATACACTACATATACAAAGTTATCAACTTTCAATGTACAATTTGGCAAGAATGGACAACGCTGGTCCTGTAGGCTCCATTATACCACACAGAACCACCCCAGGCCCAGAAGTCCCCTTCTACCCTTCTATAGACAAGTCTCTTTCCACAGTTTCCAGCTACTGGTGACTACTCACCTTGTTTATTGTCAGGGATCTATTTGCCCTAGGACTCCCTAGCAGTGGAATTTCTGTACAGGATGCATTTTTGACCATCTGGCTGATTTCATGCACTGTAACACTGCAGAGGTTCAGCTCACTGTTGCCGCATGGTTGACAGTCCACCCAACGTGAAAGATGTACAGCATTCCACTGCATGGATACACAAGGCACACCCGCCAGCTCATACTCTCGGGACTGCGTCCAGTGTAGAGCTACCATGGGCAAAATTCTATAGGCAACCAAGCACAAGTATATGTGTTCACGTGTGTCATCCTCCAGGCTGCTTGTCCAGTGGGAACACTGCATCCTAAGGCAGCCCACACTCCCCTTGTCAAGAGCTTTCTTCACTAAGGCTGTTCCCACCAGGCAAGCACAGGAACACTGACTGCTTGGGGCTCACCAGCACTTCGTAGGTCTCTTAAGTTAAGCCACTGGAGGTAGGGAATGGTGCTTTGTGATGTCTTGACCATGTGACTCGGTAGCTAGCACTGATCATCTTTTCAACAGCGGCCATTAAGCATCTCACTGAAGCAACAGTTACAGCATTGCTGTGTTTAACTGTTCGCTGTTTGTATCTCTCTAAAGTTCTTTCTGCATCTAGCTGCATGCCACACAGCATATGGGGTGCTCAATCTTGGCTGTCAACCTGGTGGGCTCTGGAATCACCTTAGACAGCCCTGTCTGCTGAGTCTGTGAGAGCCCATTTAGGGAGAATTACTGTCGGGAGCAGACACTGCCCACAGAGGCCCCTTCTGTAAGGTGTCCAGACTCCCTGTGTGGACTTTGTGTGACCCCTGGTGCACAGGTCCACTCGCTGCTCAACAACATGGTCTTGAACTCTGTGGTTTTTACCTTAAATCTAGGATCCTCTACGTTACAGCTCCTTTTCCACATTATTTTTGGCTCTTTTAATTTGGACTTTTAAACTCTTCTAGGGCTCACATCTTAGCATCAGTATACCCATCTTCACACACTCACGGCTAACCTGGACTCTGCCTGAGATCCCCATCAGCAGGGTGAGCACACTGTGGACACGGCAGGTCTTGTGTGTGGCTTTCTTTAGTCCCCTCATATATTCCACAACGTTCCCAGCACAGAAAGCTTACCGTATTTTGGTGAATTAATCCTCAACTCCCTTAACACACTTTTTTCCTTGAAAAATATTTTTTCTCATATTTTCCCCACCCCAATTCTGCCAAAAGGTCTCTGTAAACCCCCAAAACTACTTCATCTAACAAAAAGAAGAAAGCAGTTTAGAGAAAACTATGCCCAAATTCCCAAATATTGTTTATAAATGTTAGTTTTCTTTTAAAAGGGCATATGATATAGAAATAAATACTTTGTACTGGTATGGATCTTGGTTTACTGATACAAATTTAAAGTCAATTTTGTTATATGTATTTCTGCTCTTGTTTAAGGTATTATGTTTGTGCAGCTCATCTAAAATGTAATGTATAATTACAAATACAGATTAACAGAGAGTCATTTATAATAGTCAAAATGTTAGGCTTTCTGGATGTACAGAAATACATTTCAGATGGATAGGTATTTTTCAAATCTTTCAGAGATGCAAAGAATATGGCATTTAAAATGTTTTAAGAACTTAGACTTTTTTTTGACAATGAGACATGTCTGCTTCTGACAGCACCAATTACTTCAGGGAGGTTGACAGGCATTAAAAAAACAAAAACAAAAACAAAACCACCTCATTATGAAATTTGCCTTCACTAGCCATTTGGGCAAGAAATTGCACTTGCCTGAACTGTTTGATGGTATGCTGTATAAACTGGACATACAGGACCCACAGAGAAATGACTGCTGAAGTTGCCTAAGGAAGATAAGATAGTTCTTTGGGATTCGTGCTTCATAAAAGAGTCTGACAAACCTAAACAGAGAACTCTCAACAGAGGAATCTAAAATGGCTGAAAGACACTTAAGGAAATGTTCAACATCCTTAATCATCAGAGAAATGCAAATCAAAACAACTCTGAGATTCCATCTTATACCTGTAAGAATGGCCAAGATCAAAAACACTGATGACAACCTATGCTGGAGAGGGTGTGGGGAAAAGGGAACACTCCTGTATTGCTGGTGGGAGTGCAAGCTGGTACAACCCCTTTGGATGTCAGTGTGGTGATTTCTCAGAAAATTAGGAAACAACCTTCCTCAAGACTCAGTAATACCACTTTTGGGTATATATCCAAAAGATGCTCAATCGTGCCACAAGGACATGTGCTCAATTATGTTCATAGCAGCATTGTTTGTCATAGCCAGAACCTGGAAACAACCTAAATGCCCCTCGACCGAAGAATGGATAAAGAAAGTGTGGTACATTTACACAATGGAGTACTACACAGCAGAAAATAATGACATCTTGAATTTTGCAGGAAAATGGATGGAGCTAGAAAACATTATTGTGAGTGAGGTAACCCAGACACAGAAAGACAATTATCACATGTACTCACTCATAGGTGGTTTTTAAACATAAAGCAAAGAAAACCAGCCTACAAACCACAATCCCAGAGAACCTAGACAACAATGAGGACACTAAGAGAGACATATATAGATCTAATCTACATGGAAAGTAGAAAAACACAAGATCTCCTGCGTAAATTGGGAGCATGGGGACCTTGGGGAAGGGTTGAAGGAGGGAGGGGAGGGGCAGGGAGGAGAGCAGAGAAAAATGTAGAGCTCAATAAAAATCAATTTAAAAAAAAGTCTGCCAGACATCTACAGGATACACAAAAAAAGTGACTGACAAACTGCCAATATGGGCAAAACTGTCTTTAAAATTTTCTGCTTTATGAAAAAGTCTGCTGGATACTATGGGCCTGTAGACTAAAGATGGATACTCCACTGTTATAAAAAAACAAAACAAAACAAAACAAAACAAAAAACCTTTGGGTGACTGTCCAGGCAGCGAGATGTCTCTGTCAATTTTAGAATTTTGGAAGTTGCTTATAATGCACTTCTTGTTTACTTAGGTAATATTATATCCTTCTGGAGTCTTTAATGGAGTTGAAGAAAGATAGTTATAATTATAAAAGATAGATTAGATATAAAACTTTAAACTCTGAAAGATAGGATAGATTATCTATTTTCCTTAATTTGCCAAATGGAAATGGACTAAATATTGTAACTATAATCCTTGCTTGATAACTGTTTTGTTGTATGTAATCTTGTTATGTTAAAGTTAAAACTTTCCTTTTTATTTAGACAGAAAAGGGGAGGTGATGTGGGATTTCCCTCTGTATTCTGTGAATATGTTTTATTATCATTGGTTAAAAAAGAAGCTGCTTTGGGCCTATGGCAGCACAGAATAAAGAAAGGCAGGAATTCCAAGCAAAGATAGAGGAGAAAAGAAGGCAGAGTCAGGGAGATACCATGTAGCTGCCAAAGGAGACAGACACAATGGATCCATACTATTATGCCACAGCCTCATGCGGATATACAGATTAATAGATATGGGTTAATTCAAGATGTAATAGCTAGCTAGGAATACATTAGAGTCATTGGCCAAACAGCATTGTAATTATTATAGTTTCTGTGTGATTATTTTGGGTCTGGGCAACTGGGAAACAAACAAGAAGCTTCTGTTTACAGATCTCTCCTACCTTCTTATCCAGTCTTCTTTTTTTCCCATCAATCCCTCACATTTTAATGCAAAACCAGTTTGTAATTGTTTGCTGCTAACTTTAATATAACTGATTTTTTTGTGTGAACTCATGATATGGATTTTATATATATATTATTGTCAGGCGCCATGTGAGAGAAACTGCAAACAGCTTTAGAACTCATGAAAAACAGCCCAGCAGTTAGCATAATCATGTTGGGTGAGCCTGGGAGAGACAGAGCCTGAGGACTGGAGTCTTGAGGACCTCATGCTGTTAATGAACATGGCTCTGCTTATTGCCCTCATGGTCTCCACAAGCCTTATAATCTATGAGTTGGGTGAAAACTCTAAGGGGGCTTCTAGCCCCTACCTGGACAGTGTCACAGGTGCAATAAGTGATTGATGTTTGCCAAGCATTGCTCCTGGAGCAGATTAATGTTTCAACTACCAGCCTTGGAAAGAATTTAGAGATGGGGATTGTTAGTAAAGTCGTTTGAGATGTTTTTGTTTTGTTCGGCTTTGATATAGAAAATCTTGAGGAACAATTTAAAGTTTAGAAAAGCACTCTTTTAATAGGTGAGCAAAGGGCTCATTGAGGTCAGGGAACAAGAACAATGGTAGCCTGGTTATTATTAGCTGATGTACCTTTCTTGTTAAAGATGGGTTGGTGATCAAAGGTGATGGTTAATCTCTTGTACCCATTTTTGTCCTCAGCTTCCTGGCATCATTTAATAAAAAATTGTTGATGAGTTGGTATGCACTCTGAGGACTTAAAGTAGAAATGACTGTTTTTTATAAATAAAAATTGAGATTTGTGATTCTTTTAAGATCTTTTGTAATATCACATTTTGAGATAAATAATAAAATGATTGATTCTTTCTTTGTAACCGCAAACAGTTGCCTGCCAATACAAAAGGAACTGGCTGAAATATACGTAGCTTGCTTAAAACTCTATTAATCAATTATAAAAAAATCAATAAATTATAAATCAATTGTAAAAGAACCATTGCTTTGGGGTGAACATGTTATGGTGGGAAAATTAATATAAAGAAAAATGTTTAACTACGTGTAGGCTTCTAAGGAAAACATGAAACTTGTGATCACGTGATTTCTTACTGTGTAAAGATTTTGGTTTGGGGAAATATGCAACTTGTGGTTGTGAGGTAATCTTTTCTTATGTAAAAATTTTTTGTCTTAGGAGTTAGAAAAGGGATAAGAGAAAAACAAGAGAGGCAGAAGGAAACCATCAGGGAAGAAGGAGAACAGCAAAAGAACAGAGCAGAGAAAGAATAGAACAGGAACAGGAGAGAGAGAGACAAAAAAAAAGAATTAGGCTTCATCCCTCAAATAAAGTTCCTGTGTGTGTCTGTGCATCTACCCAGCAGTTTGCGGACTCCAGGCCTAACCCGCTGAAGCCGGGCCCTTCAGCAAATTATCTACAGGTGTTTTCACTTCTTTTCCTTCTGTTTCTAGTTCTCATGTTCTGCAACAGCTAGAAGCCCTGTGCAGCACTGAGCCAGAGGGACCTGGTTTCTAAGACCATCCCGGGTATGGCTAGTGATGGGTTGGGCTCAGGGTTCCCCCAGATGCTCTTAAACAAACAGAAAATTGTCTTTTCTGCTAAGGTTTTCGGTAACAACCAAAACAACAAAAATAGCTTCTACATATGTTCTATCCTGCCCACCCCCACCAAGCACTGCTATTACTGTGTATGAGGAAACCTACTCACTGTTAAAGAGATTGTTAAATGAATAAAAGTATCTTTGTGTCTCTGGACTGGGCAGGTTTCTGTCCACCATGCATCCTGGACTCTTGCAGCTGCCTCCTAAACTCATAGCATCCCACATATTCACTTCCCTTGCCTTGTTCTGTGCTGTCTCTTGCCCGTACACTAAGGTAACTCTGGGCCTCACCTTTATTCTTCTCTAAGGGATGGCAATGTTGGAAACTCACGGCTTAACATATTTTATCCAGTTTTTGAGTTCCTTGTAACAGAAGAGCTGGAGAGATGGCTCAGTGTGTGAAGTACTTGTCACAAAAGCAGGAAGACATTAGCTCAGATATTGTGCACATTCATACACACACATACACATATGTATATACATGTACATACAAGTATGTATACACACAAATTAAAAGAAAAACCTGGAAGGATAAATCCAATTCCAAATGCACAATCTTGAGCAGAGACAAAAGTTTCATTCTTATTATTATGAAATAATTTCAAAGTCACAGAGGGTCTCAAGAAGCCCTGTAACCCATCCTCATGCCTCTGCCTAACTACATCCTTTATGAGATCCAAGCCAGGATGCCTCATACTTGGCTGTCCTCTCCCAAGGCCCGGAGGACAGCATGCAGCTCGGTAAAGTGCTTGCTCAGCATGACAAGACCCTGGATCTGATCCCTGGAATGCTGATCCTATAGTCTAGAACAGCCTTGAGAGACTGCCCTAGCTCTCCACAATTCCAACAGCCCTATGAGAAAAGGCAGCCTGGTGCGTGAAAACAATTCTATATCTGTCAATTATGTTTTAAATAAATGCTGATTGGTCGGTAGCCAGGCAGGAAGTATAGGCGGGAAAACCAGACAGAAAGTAGAGGTAGCGCAACGAGAACAGGAGAATTCTGGGAAGAAGAAAGCCCATTTCTCCCAGTCCTGCCCAGACCACTGAAGAAGCAAGATGTGATCTGCCCTGCTGAAAAAGGTACTGAGCCATGTGGCTAACATAGATAAGAGTGATGGGCTAATGTAAGTTATAAGAGCTAATATGAAGCCTGAGCTAATGGGCCAATCCGTTTATAAGTAATGCAGACTGTGTGATTTCTTTGGGGCCAAATGGCTGTGGGACCTGGTGGGAGGACAGAAACCCGAACAACCAGGCCCTCATGTTACAGCAGTCATTTCATGGAATGACCTTCCACCTGGGTTTGCCCTTTATTGCTTCACGACTGTGTGGAGCTGGCAGGTCAGAGCTGCACTCTGCTGATTTTGCCATGCCATCATGCATGAATAGTCAGTCTGAGCCATAGAGATGACTGTCAGCATGGCCCCTCACAGACAGACTGCCAAGC
Source organism: Dicrostonyx torquatus (assembly GCA_028555095.1). Classification (NCBI taxonomy): domain Eukaryota; kingdom Metazoa; phylum Chordata; class Mammalia; order Rodentia; family Cricetidae; genus Dicrostonyx; species Dicrostonyx torquatus. The sequence continues at coordinate 2,912,574 of JAQHUG010000208.1, forward strand.
TGCCCCACCGCATACCACCCTTCTCTCCTTTAATTAATATTTTCGGAAGATACTCTTTGGGACTATAGAACATTCTGATCTCATTCTTATCTATTAGTTTTAGCATAAACTAATTTTTCTCCTCATCTAGTTATTAGTCACCAATTAGTGACTTTCCACTCCCACCATCTTTCTATATTTATGAGCTGACGTTCCTGCTTAACAGATTTCCTCACTTTCCCTTTTTATTCCTCTACCCTTGTCACAGCATGCTTGTACGTTCCTATTTACTGGGTTATAATCTGTCACTGCCCTTGCTCACGTTTGATACTCGAGCTGGCCAGATCTGACTAATGGGACACTATCAAGCTAGCTCTATGTTCTTTGTATGTGACGCCTTCCCACACTTCTCAAGATTGTCCTTCCTGCCCATGTTCCACAGTCAGCCATTTCTCCCTACAGCTGGGTTCTGCTGGTGGTGAGTAGTATCCTCAAGAGCAGGGCTCAAGACATGGTCACTGCTGAGCCTTCTCCACCCATGACCACACAACACTGTTCTAGTTCCACCTTTGTTTCTATGACCAAAAGCACCTTAGGAAGGGTTGGTTACAATTTTCAGCTGACTGTCCACATGCTTGCAAGCAACAACTGCTTGTGCTCAGCCAGCTTTTGTCATACAGCCCAGGATCTCCTGCCCTGGGCTGAGATCACCAGGCCAAGACTCCAGGTTTACATTCCAGAGCTCCTGGATCCCCGAGAATCATCCACAGCCCTGGGCATGGACAAGAGTGCATGACAAGGTCAACACAAGAGCCTGCAGAACCAATGAGAACGCCTCAGATGGAGGCTCTAAAGCTCTATTCAACCTCAGGGTCAAAAGGTAGAGTTTTTTTTTCCTTTAGACTCCAGTAAACATAAATGCACATTTTAAAGCCTTTAGTCAGAGTCCTGCCATGACTGCTGCCTTGGCACCATGAGGCCTGAGCCAGTGTGAAGGACTGCCTACACGTGGGAAGTCTGCTTTCTGGGCCACAGGAGACATCCATGGTTAAAGATGCTAACTCCTCTAGAGACAGGTAGAGTACCTGCCTCAAATCCCTGAAAAAGCCCCAGCGAACAATGCTCAACAAACTGTTGCCTGTCTCTCTGGTTTTGAATCCTCAAAACTACCAACTCCTGGGGAATTTAGGGAGACTACCAATCACCTGGCTGCAATAATCCTGAAACAGATGTAGGAGAGTCCAACGTCACACACCATCCGCCAGTCATTCTCAGGCAGATGATGATATACAATACAAAGACAATGGAAGAGCTTTGCACCACAAATGTCCCAGTTCCTCTCCTGCGTTAGCGTGGTGGAGATGGCCTTCAAAGCATCATCCCAATCACGTGTCTCTCCTACGTTAGGAAAAGCGACTGTCATGCTAAAGGAGCGGCTGTCCTATGGGTCCTTCTCCTGTGGGCTTTAACTCAGAGGCATATTAAAGGACTATGCAGGCAGATCAAGTTTCTGGAAGCCAGAGCTCATGCTCTCTCCCAAGAAACCTTTGCTCAGATGGGAATGACAGCCTCTGACCCCTGTCATTCTGCTAGACTCCTAGCAGTGCTTGCAGCCCCTGAAGCAAATGCCCCTCGCCCTACACAGGCAGCACACAGCACTCCAGCAGGATGGAAGGGAGGTGTTTATGTTTCATTCTCGGCACCTCATCTGGAACCAACTCACACTGGACCACCAAGCTGAGCACTGAAGTTCTTTCTAAACTGGTTCCTCTGAGACTCAGAGCAGCCCTCAGGATTAGACCTTACTGTTGCACATGTCTGCTGCACTTAGGACTCACAGTGAAGATGAAGACAAAGAGAATGCTCTGTCCACCACTCAGGGATGCTACAGACTGAACAGTAACACTGGTGCATGCAAGCCTTCAGGCATCACTGCCATGTCACGTGTACGAAGTCAATCTAAGTGGACACTGAAAGGGAAGGGCACTGAGAGGAGAAGGAGGGTCCTGGGAGGAGGAGGAGGGCATTGGGAGAAGGAGGGGGCACTAGAAGGAGGAGGGGCGACACTAGAAGGAAGAGGGGGGACACTAGAAGGAGGAGGGGGGACACCAGAAGGAGGAGGGGGGACACTAGAAGGAGGAGGGAGACACTAGAAGGAGGAGGGAGACACTAGAAGGAGGAGGGGGACACTAGAAGGAGGG
>JAQHUG010000208.1:2921439-2952886 GCA_028555095.1 Dicrostonyx torquatus
CTCGACTGATCCTTGGGCACGGGGTCTCTCCCGAAGGAAGGCACTTCTCGGGGGTCTTTCATGGTCTACCAAGCGAGCTTCAGGAGAGCCAGGACTACACAGAGAGATTCTGACTCAAAAAGCAAAACAGTTCAATGTCTTAAATACTTCTAAACCATCTCAGTTCTGAACTCTGCACTTAAAAATGGATAACACTTAGAGTGTGTGCATGCATGTGGACTTGGTGCTCTTTCAAGCACATGGTTCGGGGAAGAACTCAGGACATCATGTGTGATAGCAAACACCTTTACCTACTGAGCCAACCCACTAGTCACTATGCACTTGTTTGCTAATTCTCTCCTGAATATCATAAAACTGAGAGCATTCCCACTGCTATGGAAATGCTGTCAATGTCTGGCGGTTTTCATTTTCTGTCCAAAAGGAGCTTCAATTCTGTTCTTTGTCCTGAGCCTCGGGGCAGCTGGGACAGCAGGCAAGAGCTTGTTATTCAGACTTCAAGAGAAAAGTTCTCCACAATCCACAGGCAGAGTGGGCAGGCAGCTCACAGTTCACACAAACCTCACAGTCATGGTACTTTATTTCTAAAGTACCAACCCTGGCCAGAGGGAAGGAGCCAACCACACAGTGTACTCGGGCATCACCGCCGACAGTCAGCATACACAGGGCACAATTCTCGGATAACTCTTGTTTTTAAACATCAATCTAGAGAACAGACCTTAGAGGCACCCAGTCTCCAGGTCTGCCTAAGTAAGCTGTGGTCTTTTACAGTTATGGAGGGGCTTGCAGACACTCCCACCTCCCAATGATCCATTGGTAAATGAGAAATGTTTCACCAGGATCCAGCCAGACAATGAGGCCTGCGTGTGTGTGACAACTGCATGAGGTGCGGCAGGAATAAATGAGCCCACTCACCCTGCCTGGTGGTACCAGAGAGAAAGCTGCCTTGACCCACCGAGGTCTTGAGTGCTGACGTCCCAGGTCTTGCCTCTTTTTTCCCCCTCAGGAAGACAGACAGTAACTTTTTCTCACAGAACAAGTGTCTAATCTCACTTCTCACCGAAGAGTAGGTTTTGAGGCAAACTCGAGTGGGGCATGGGTCCCAGCGCACTGCCATCCCCTAATGTCATGGCTTGAGGCCAAAGGCAGGCAGGCATGGAGCAGATGGCGTCCTGGCAAGGTCCCTGCTGTCCCTGCATTAGCAGCGTCTGCTCATTACTCAGAACCTTCGCTTGCTTTATCTAATGCTCCAGGAAAAGCATTTTGATTTGATTCATTTTAGGATGGTAACGTACAGCACAATTAGTGGTAAAATCAAACTGGAGAGGGCTGACAATTAGAAACAAGGTACAAGAAATATGAGGCCAGACTGTGGAATTCAGTGCACAACTGTGGATCACCCGCCAAATCCCAGCTCCCCGATGCAGGCGCAGGTTCCTCAGGGCAAAGACTGTCTCCCGAGTTCCCTGCAGGAACTCCTATGGCGAGCATGGCAGCTTCAACAAGGGGTCTGGGTCTCAATGGCTTCGGAACCTCACTTAGGCATAATGAGAGGGCTGGGGTTCATTAACTCCCCAAACTGCACACAGCAGACCCCACAAGGTCCTTTTCTAGTGTTTTTGCCCAAGAAACATCAACCACTGCTCTTGAAAGGGGACAAGGAGTGTGTGCGCTTGATACTTACACCTGTGAGCGCTAAATCAGCTCTTTGGGAATATGTCAATCTGCCCCCAAGTGAGGCTGAGGCCAAGGCCACCTGGGATGGGGAAAAGGGCCACAAGCTGCCATCCACCACAGAAATCCTGACAATCTGACATGACTGGTAAAGCCTGCTAGCATGAGAGGTGAGTTCCTGCAGGAGGAATGCTCTTCTTCTCTTCACACTGAAGTGGACAAAGCCAAAGCTCTGAGGCAAATCCTGAACCCTGGAAGGACTGCAGGTGACCTCACAGCGAAGTGACTGCCTGCCAACATGACCTGAGACCCTAAAGCACAAGATGTAACCAGACAGGTCAACAGTGTCCCTGAACAGACCAAGCACAAATTGCTCCTACTCAAAAGCCCGGACCTATGGGATGTGGCAGCCTGGCTCATGATGCCAGCGACCACCAATACTCAGGTCCCTACTTCCTACTGATCTACAATGGCTAGGACTTAAATATGATATAACTACAAAGGAAACAGAAGGACTACAAGCAGCAGGCATGCGTAAGGAAAGGTTCAACTCTTCCCACCAGGAGAACTACAACCACAGTCATGTACCATTCCCTACCAATCCCATCAATACCCAAAACTGAGAAGAGGCACAGCTCACATCTTCCAGGAGAGCAGAAGACAGCATGGCATCTGTGCTAACCCTCGTACCTGGAAACCTTCTTACTCGTGAAAGGACATCTGTACAAAGCTTTTCACTACAATGCTGCTTTTGAGAGCAAATGCACACAGATCTGCTTTGCAATGAGCCACAGGCGTATACAAAAAAGGAGAGCTACCTAGGTGTGAAAAATGAGGCTTTCGGATACGGTACTACATCAAAAAGCCAAGGAGGGGAACTGGAGAGACTGCTCAGTGGTTAGAGGACTAGAATAAACCCTGCACACACATGGCAGCTCATAACTGTATGCAACTCCTGTGCTAGGGGATTCAATGTCCTCCTCTTGCTTCCACAGGCCCTGCTGGCACGTGGTGCACAGGCACATACATGTAGGCAAAACACCCATACACATAAAAGTTAGACAACAGCAAAAGACTAGCAACTGACAGAACACTTCTAGGGACAATTCAGTAGTTATTTCCACAAACCCCAAGCACTGAAGCCTTCAATCTAGCAATGGTCAGTGCTGGAGCCTGGGTTTAAGTACGCACAAATTCAAGGTCACTGCGTTCAACAAGAACAAGGAGTTCAGATGTCCATAAGGGCTCCACACATGTGGCATGGTACAGCATCGCACCACAGCACAACACTGAGAAGAGGAAGGAGTAACACAGGTCGCCAATTGTGGACTCTGATACCTGCAGGTTCGCGGCTGAAGGCGACTATTTAGAAAGACAATAGCCGAGGTTTTTGCTCCAGCTTCTCTGATTCATTTGTAGATTGCCCCAGGAAGGCAGCTATCTCTCCTGGCTGAGGTGCAAATGCGAGTGTGGAGGCTGAGAGAAATGCCAAGATATGAATCAGTCCCTCAAAGAAAGAGAGGGAAAAACAACAGAGGTAGAAAGGGATAATTAGAAATATAGCAGAGCAGAAGAAAAGGAGCAGAGAGCAGTTTGCAGTGAGGGGAGAGTTTAGAAAGGAGTGAGAGAAGTGGTTTTAAGAGAGCCTTAGAGAGCAGGAGGAATTTTAGGGAAATAGGATAAATACAGGACCTCGCTGAAAAATAAGAGAAGCCTTTTAACTGTAATGGTGTAAAAGCCTGTTTCTTTCCGCGCGTCTCCGAGCACACATTTGGGAAAAAAACATCAATTTCTATGTCGGGGCAACGGTCCCCGACAGCCAATGTGCAGCATTAGTTTAAAAACAAGAAGACCCCCTGAAGTGCACAAAGCTGGCTTAGGAAGGTGAGAAGGCCTAGAAGCTGAAGAACACTTGGAGGGTTCCTTTTACCTTTTTAATAGCTTTGTTGTCTGACCTTTACCTATGAATTTGAGACAGGTCCTCAACATGTAACCCCAGATGGCCTAGAGCCAAGTAGAGCAGGCTGGCCTCAAACTTGGAACTCACCTGCCTCTGCCTCTCAATTACTGGTGGTAATGATGTCCACTAATCCTGGATGAATTAAGGATTTTAAGCAAAATATTTGACATATGTTTTGAAATTCCATGTTCAAGTATTTACCACGAAGAAAGTTCTCTATCATGCCTAGGTTGCTCCCCTACTTATATGCAATGACAGTGACAATGCACCAAAGACATTCTTGTCAGCAGCAAGTATAGCTCAATGGAGGAGGCTCCCTATGTCTGCATGCATGCTCATCTGTGTACAGTCACTGTGCGTCTGTATGTCTGTCTACATGTATGCTCATCTGTGTACAGTCACTGTACGTCTGTATGTCTGTCTGCATACCTAATTTGCACTATACTTAATTTTCCCTCAAGCTCTAGTTGCAAGCTCATCAGTATGCACAAGAGTCTCTGTGTCTGCTGTCAGTAATACCACTCCAGCCAACAGTGGAGCTGGGAGACGACAGTAGCTGGACTTTCAACTTCACCCTCCAGCCTTCAGTTTCCCCAATGGTAGAAGAGTCTACCATTCAAGAATGCAGGACAGGAAGTGCTGTTAGAGCATTCCAAAGCTGTGAGTCCAGCTGGACGCTAAGCAGCAAGCATGCTCAGTCTGCAGCTACTCTGCCCACCTGGGATCAGTTCACCTGTGCTACTCTGCCCACCTGGGATCAGTTCACCTGTGCTACACTGCTCACCTGGGATCAGTTCACNCTGGGATCAGTTCACCTGTGCTACACTGCTCACCTGGGATCAGTTCACCTGTGCTACTCTGCCCACCTGGGATCAGTTCACCTGTGCTACTCTGCTCACCTGGGATCAGCTCAGGCCGAGGCTACACTGCCCAACTGGGATCAGCAACCACACATGGAAAAACTTAACTAGCCCACAGAAGCAGTATGCTGGTACTACTGCTGCTGCTGCTACCATTCTGAGGAAGCTAGAGTTGAAACTAGGCCTTATATATGACAGGCAAGCACGATGCTGAGCCACACCGCAGTCTTAATTTAGCAAATGTCCATTTGTAGTGTCTAATAACATTAAACCAGAAGAATGAAGTACAAAGTTTTGCTCAATTTTTAAAATCTCTGTATTTGCTCTTTTTAGCTCTGAATTTTTATCACTGAATATTACACATTTATAAAACTCCCTAATGGCTACTGTAGCTCCACCCCTCTGTGCCAAATGACACCACACTGCCTGAAGATCTGCATGGTTCTGGTATGAACACTGAGTCCCAGAAATGTGCTAAGGTACAACTTCCAGGCCAGGGGCGGAGAGGGGGGAGGTGTGTGGCACTCAGGGCTGCAGAGTTCGACACAATGGACATCAGGACTGTACGCAGTAGGCAGGCAGGCTGCCACAGCCAGCGCAGTGATCACTTCTATCAGCTAACAATGTCACATGTCCCATCATTTCCATAACAGTTCTATAAACCCACAGTTGCTCACACACACTCAGGATTCTCTCCAGGCTGGAGAAAACACATCAAGGACTGTGCTTAGTGGGTGAGCGCCAGGTGAACGCAGGCACTGGCTGCCAGTTTTCTGCCCGTCCATGTCAGATCACCCCATCCTCATCTCTATTCTTTTCAGCCTGAGCCGAGGATACAGGAAAAGGAAGCCAAGTATAGTTAATATTTTAAACTAAACACACCATTTGCTTAAGATGGTCTGGCCAGCCTCATCATGCCTGGCACTGACATCCAGCTCCAGGATTCCAGGATGAATTAAACACCAGCTTTAATGGGTACTATGTTCCAATGTCTACTAATGGACCAGGGTTATTGGCTAGCTTCTTCATATGAAGGCAGAAGGCAGTGCATGAACATGCACGTGCTTGTGTTCCCAGGAAGAGGTGGGGTGTGTGTGAATGTGTATATGCCTATGCACAGGAGGCAGGGAGCACATGAACGTGTGTGCATGGAGGACGTGGGAGTAGCTGCAGCTACTGCAGTTGATGAGGCTTTCTCCTGCACCGGGAAGGGGAGGGCTGGGGACTGGGGTACTCACCATCCTCATAAGCTGCAACTGCCAGCGAGCTGTTGATCCTCACAAAGGAGACATATGGCTGCATTCCAGGCTCCTCCTCTTCCGACTCAGATTCTAGGAAGGGGGCCACATAGTCCCAGGTTCGGGTGTCCCACACCCTCACGTCCCCTGACGTGTATCTGGAAGAGAAGAACATTCTTGGCTCCAAGGGAAATCTGGAGAGCACAGGCAGCAGCACTTGGGCAGGCTGGGAGGTGCTGTTCCTGTAGCTGTCTGGATGGTGGCTAGTGGGGAAGGAGTCAATTGACCACAAAAGGCTGTGGACACAGCACAACAGTGACAACTACCTTTAATCCCAGCACTCGGGAGGCAGAGGCAGGCAGATTTCTGTGAGTTCAAAGTCAGCCTGTTCTACATAGTGAGTTCCAGGATGACTAGAGCTACACCATAAGACCCTGTCTCAAGAAGGAAGGGAGGGAGAAGAAATGAGTACTGCGATGGTATCCCCCTCCCACCCTCATCAACAGGCTGTCACCTCCACTCCTTCCACTCTAGGAATCAAGGGAGAAACATGGACACATGCTGGTGTCCCCATCAACCATGCCTGCAGAGACACAGGAGCAGCTGGGACTGAAAACTAACAGCTCTGCAGCTAAGCTCGTCACACCTCCTCCAGGAGCAGAGCTAACTGCTAACTGAGGACTCCTGCTCAGGTACTGCTGCCTTCCTGTGAAAGGCACCTGTCCTGCCCACTAAGAAAGCAGGGCACTAACTCTAGCCTGTGGCTTTGGTCACTTCCAGGATGACCTACTGGGTCATGGAGTCCCAGGATGATGGCGCAGCCAAATGATGCTATGCACTGCCTGTTACTGAGGGGTCTACATTCCTCCTGCTGAATCCCTCCGTTGAGGAGAAGCCCCTGTGGGGGCCCCATGAGGAGCACAGGGACGCTAAGGAACAGTCTTCCTGAGGCCCCAACCACACAACATTGTAGAGTCAAAACACCTAATTCATCTCCAAAACCTAGGACACAAACATGTCTGAGGTGGCTACAGAAGGCCAGTCTCAGGTCAGAGGCCCATGGTTATGTATTACTGTGTGCATGTGTGTTGGAGGAGGGGCACATGTATGCCACAGCACATGTGAAAGTCAGGGGGCAACTTTGCTGAGCAGACTCTCTACCATCCTGTGGCTCCAAAAATGGATGCGCAATGCCAGGCTTTTTAGGACAGTGCTTTACCTACGTAGCCATCTCAGCTCCCACAAGTGAGATTTCTTAATGCGCTAACTGCATGCTCTGACTCAGGAGGACTCCTCTAGAACACACTGCAGTGCTCCCCAGCTATTAATCTACATGTGCACATGAGCTCACTCTGCCGGACAGGGTGCAGACAGAGCTCTGCCAAGAGGAGCACACAGCAGGAGGCTCCCAACACTGACTGCTGCGGCTCCGAAAATCACTAACCTCCTACTGTCCTCAATAGTGGCAATACATGACCAAAGCTATACACTGATGTGGCCCTGAACAACACAGCCACAGACTCCAGGCTCTTCAGGAAGTGGTCTGGATGACTACACAGAAACTGCCCCCCACAACTGCACCAGGCTCAGCACCCTCAGTCTGACTTGGGTTGTTCAGCTACAGACAGAAAGACAAGCATGGGAGTCTAGACTGTGAGTTCATTCTTGAGGTTCAACTCAACGAAAGGAACAACTCAGAAAAGCAAGATGAAGAGAAAGGTGCATGAGAAGAAAATAAGCATGGGATGTTCTTGCTCCCGGCAGCCCTGTCTGGACTGCTTCAGCACATCCATGATCTTCCCACCGTTTTCCTCCGGGAGTTCGCGCAGGCCCCTCTGCCCTCAGCATTGCTGAAAATGCTTGTCTGCAGCAAGCTTCATGCTGATGTTCCTTTGGAGTACAGTGGGAGGAGCAGCGAATAGAGAGCAGGCTCTGAGGGATCAGGGCTCCAGCTCACTGCCCTCTCCAGATAATTCTGAGACAAACAGCAACGAACACCACAAGGAAAACATGCTTCACTCTGAGCTACACAGCAGTGAGCAAGCGGTGTAAGACATTACTGCAATGTCCTCCCTGGGGATAAGCAGAGGGCACAGCGAAGTCACTGAACTCACTCCACCCAGCACACCAAGACAAATGTGCTCCTCCAGAGGCTCTGGCTTCCCTCTCAGAGCTATCTCCACTCCCTCCAACACTTACACACTAGGGCCTCCCACTCATTCCAGGGGCCATCTAGACTCCTTGCCAGCCCCGCCTGCAGCCAGCCTGCCTTGCTGTCTCAGCAGCTGTGTGCTATCACCAGTTGGCCTTGCGTCCTCACCTGGCCTGCATCTCTACCTCACACAACCTAATGCTACAGAGAAGTGGTGTCTGGAAAGGGCAGGTCACCAGCAGTGCACTCACAGGTGGCAGCAGCTAGCTGTCCTTGCTCCCAGCCAGCAGCCTCTAGTACTAACGGGAGGCTAGAACACCCAGCACACAGGCGACTCTCCTCAGACTTCTGCTCTCCTTCCAAGCACACTACACTGTAGCTCTAGGAGACAGCAGACAAGCCCAGTTATTTGCATAAACAGGGAACTTTCCAAACAGCCACTTGAATTAACTCTGTCCTTCGACGCCAAAGAAGCGTGCAAATCACAAGCATTTGCCCCTTTCACCAAGGAAGCAGATTTCCCATTTGAGCAGGCGCTGTAGGACCCATGCACAGGCTCTGACAGCTAAGGGAGAAAACAACACACAGAGGAGGTGGTGCTGCTGAAGCAGGCTGCAGGCAGGCATTTTCACCAATGGAAAACACTAGCTAGGGCAGAAGGACCTGCACGAACTCCTAAGTGTGGTCTAAAGAGTGCTTAACTCATAATGGCCAGGGCAAGGGAAGATACGGGTATGAAGGTGGAAAAGGCTCCAGATGCTCCACTGCTGCCTAATGACAATTACACTCAACCAATTAAGACACCACTATGACAGTCGCACTGTCAGGAAGCCTCTGAACTTTGGCATTGATGGCTGTAATTAGCGTGCACAGTACAACTAAAACGTTAGCTGATGTTCGAGCACAGAAGAATGGGAGCAACCTCGTCACAGCAAGTGGGGATTCACCCCAGATGCACATGGGCCAGGGACATGAAGAACCACCTGCTTTCCCAGTCATGCTATGCCTGGCAAGGTGGTGCTTACCTCTAAATGGGGGTGGTCAGAGACAGTAGCTGACTGCCATGCCAGGCTCCTCAGTACACAAGGGCAATTGCCAATTTAAAATGATTACCATCAAAGAGCTTTTGCTAATGGGTGCTTCTGCCAGCAGAAGATTTATTCAGCGCAAAAGGCCACAAGAAAGGGGGATAGAGGAACCGGTCCTACCTTGCACGACCATTCATATCCCTCCCATGTGACACTCTGCAGGGGAGGCTGCATGTGCTCCCTGGTGCCAGCTCTTAGTCACTGGACACAAATGTGTTCTCAGCTCTTCCAAGCGACCTGGACAAGTGGAGGAGGGTTTGACGGAGGAGTGCTGAGGCAAAGTTAAGTGATCGTTCCCGCGGCCTGCTGCTTAGCCCATCAGGCACTCCACACCCCAAAACAACAGCTTTCAACAGACACCACTCATAAGAACCAACCCCAGTTAAGTGAAACACAAGGAATTTGTGGTTTGCATACTGTGCTCAGCTGGGCAGAACACAGCCCTCCCCCCACCATACCCCCCAAACTCTCTCCATCAGTCTCACCCCCCTATTTCATGGGAAGTCAGATACCAGCAAAAGTGGGGACCGGAGCATGGGGCTGGGCTGACTCAAAAACACCTTCCATACCCAATGGCATACCCTTGGCGAACACATAACAAAGATCATCGAAATTTCTTCCGCCTTCACAGGACCCTGTTTCTGCCACTCTCAAATGAAGTCCCAACTCTATTCTGATCAGGCCTCAGCACATGGTTCCATACACTTGAAGCCCCGTGCCAAGGACGCCATTGCTGTGCTCCCTCCAGCTAGAACACACAGATGCTATAGTGGATTACTAGTGACCATGTAGCCTAGGAGTACAGAGGGACACCCTCTCCCCACAATCGAGCACTCCTAAGTGCTGACAATCCTCTGGACCAGCTGGAGTGGGCTGCCCAGGAGGAACCTGGCCTGGTCCTGGTCCTGTCTGGAGTACTCTCCTTGGTGTCAGGACTTCCCATTTACTCCCCAGCATCTCCCATGCTGTCCCATAGCCACCAGCAGTTGTAGCCTTTGTTAGCCTGAGAACGGCTTCTGTGCACAGAGTGCTGTGAGCAGCCTACCCACGCTGACCGCGACCTGGACGGTGGAAGTGGCTGAAAGCTGGTGAGGTGCAGCACCCACACACAGAGGCTATTTACACCCTCAGCACACACACAGAGGTTCTGAGAACTCTTCACTTGCTCTGTGCCTTTGTAGTGATCAATAAAACCCAGAGTATTTACCGTTTTCTACAGAACATGACTGCTATTCTGTACAATTAACAAAATGAACTCGGCCCCACAGTGCAGCCACTCTGTGGAAATGCACTAGAGCAAACATCGAGGGGGGGGCGTAAGACGTACCAATTGAAAACTAATGAACATCTTAATGGCCCTTGTGTGGTCCACACACTGCACACTTAGAACTGCTTTCCATACATCTTGGTTAATGACAATCAATAGAGTCAGAGTCGATGATGATTATGCAGAGTTATTGGAGCTGTGGCCCTTCCCATAATTCCCTGGAGAAGCAGAGATGGATAAATGCAGGCATGAGTTCATCAGTATTTATTAAGGACGTTCTGGAGCGCCTTCATTAAAGATGTAATAAATGCAAAGCTCTCCTCTGGTCGAGTATCAGCAGCTTACCTCAGACTTATTTACTAGAAGAGCACACATGCCTCACAGCAGAAAATAAATAAATTTCAAAGTATTTTAAAAAAGCGGCCCCTGGTGGGTCATGACGGAGCCCTTAAGGGAGCAGCCCAGAGCCATAAGCAGCCACACAAAATCCATATGAGGCGAGGCTGAAAGGAAAACTGGCAGGAAAAGAAAGCTGAAAAGGAGAAAGCTGGTAAGCATGTCCTGGTTAAGTGTAAGGACGGTGACAGAAGGTAAGAGCCGTCATCACAGGTCTGCACTCTCTCCCAAGCAGCCCCTGAGGAGCACGCGGGGGTTATCTGCTCTTTATACCTTCTCACCAGCAGAGTGTTGGCACACCTGAGAACTGCAGAGCACAGCCGCTATCAACGCTGCCACACATTCAGTGCGGAGGAAGATTTGGCTTGCTGAGAAAGTGGAGGAAAGATGCTGGTCAGTCTTGGACAATTGTGTTTAAACATGGATTTCTACATGACTCTCACTGTAAATGACCAATGCCTGAGGCAGATGACACCAAGTGGTGACTCAAACCTTATGAACTTATGAACTAAAGAAGCTCCAAGTCCAAAGAACAAACACTGAGATCCTGGAGCCTGTGGACAGATGTCAAGATAAACTGGCACCAGGCCTGCAGTGGAGACACAGCCAGGGCTCACCTGGCTGCAAGACAGCTGCAGTGTTTCTCAGCATCTGCTCCAGTGCACTTGCCTCTGAGGATGGAGAGAGAACAGGCCAGCCAAGCACTTTCAGGTAAAGGAAGAGTTAACTTGTGCAGCACTAATTGATACAGTTTTCCCTCCAACCCCATCTACAGAGGGGAAACAGGGATGCATAGCTGTGGCTTTCCCCAGGAAAGGCAGGAACCATGCATGGTGACCATGGAAACCAAGGGAAGCACCTGGGTAGACTGAAACATCCCTTAGCATGTAAAGGGGTGAATACTTTAAACATCTGGGAGATGCAGTCTTCTAGTCTGAGTAGAAAGTGAGCTAACTAATGGAAACGGGACGCCACAGACATGTGATCCCAAGCGAGTGGGAGGTAACTACACACCGCCATACACTCCTGGGCATGGATAAAAGCTTTTGGTGAACTAATAGCTTAATGACGGCAGAGCTGGCATGGGACCTCAAAGGAGCCCAGGCTTAGCTCCCCGGACCCCCAGGCTCTGCCTGGGCTGCTCTTCTCTAGGTGGCTCTCCAGCAGTACTCAAAGCAAACACAACTTGGCCCCATACCTTGGGCTGGTGCTGCGAGCTTTCTCAGTCCATGATGCCATCTGTTTGCAAGTCTTAACTTCCACAGGACCACTGGGGAGAGGAGTAGCCACGCCCCAGAGAACAGGGAGGCTATCGCAACTCTCTGCCCTATTAACTCTCCTCCATGAATCTATGCAGGATGACTGATGATTCTTTTCTTTGTGCTGGGAACTGAACCTAACACCTCATGTTTTCCAGACAAACACACTTCTCCTGAGCTACACATTCAATTCCAACATACAACTTAAAGAACATCCCAAAATTTTAACAGTTGTCACTTACAAAATTAAAAGTTAAAAACAGACCACCCAGACATTCCCTGACGCATTGCCAACCAGCTCTGCAGATGACATGTGACACAGAAGGCAGGCTGGGGCCGCCTGGCCAGCACAGCAAGGGCCAGAGCACAGACATACAGGTGGACACTGAGTCTGGCAGGACAGGAAGGGATTGTACTTGGACTGAACGTGAACATGATTTTTTCCTAAGAAGTGGGAAATTTTAGCTGGAACAGAGATGTCTGAAGGGCTAGAGCTAGCAGAAGAAGCCTCAGCTAGCCCTTACATTATCTGGGATGCTGGTCTCTCGGCTGAGTAACCTATGGAGACTCAGTAAGACAAGAGCAAAGGCCGGAGGGAGACTTCATTTGGGACTCCAGGACTTGCTCTCCATGTCACCTGGGTGCTAGGCTCAAGCAGGTGCTGTGGGGCCAAAGATGCTTACCACACAACCCTGCCTTCTCAAGAAGGGTGCAGTCAACAGGATCAAACCGCAAGATGCTCAAGAGGTAACAGGTGGTAGATTATGAGCCAGAAAGCCACCAGAGGCCTGAGGGCAGAGGTATTTCTGAGAACATCCAGAAGTAAGGAGATGTACGCAGGAGCAAGCGTGAGGTGTGGTTTGCGAACTTCAAATCACAAAGTCACACTGGGAAAACTGAGGGCTATGGAAGAGCTCTCAAAGTCTCTGAATCTGGAAGACAGAAAATTCCTTTCAGTCCATAGACTCACAGAAGGGATTCCAACTAGAAAACTATCAACACAGCGATAACACAGAACCTGAACTGGACATGTGTTTACAAGGACATCAAGCTTCTGCAGCAGCCTCTGCTTTATAATCTTAAAGACGATCTACGGCACCAAAACAGAAACAAAACCATCTGCAGACCATCCACATGAAATGCTCTTAATGCTACCACACCATGTGCCACACAACGGCCCATTCAGCAGCAGGCTACACACAACTGTATCCCTCAGAGAGTATGTAGCCTACCTAGTGACATCATAGCCTTCTAATTTGTGTCTCTATGTCCTATATCATCCTCCAACACACTTCTCCGAACAATTAGGAAACAGAAAGTGACTTAATTTACTGTCTGCCATTGGGTGAATGAAGGGAGAACTAGGAACTAGCTGGGGAATTTTGCATTAAGTCTAAGAAAGTAATGAAAAGTAACATTGGAAAAACTCTGCAAGAAAAAAGTAATAATATGCAATATAAGCTTTCACTATATTATGCGAAAATAAGTGAAAACCAGCCTGGAGCTGGGTGGTGGTGGCGCACGCCTTTAATCCCAGCACTCGGGAGGCAGAGGCAGGTGGATCTTTGTGAGTTCGAGGCCAGCCTGGTCTACAAGAGCTAGTTCCAGGACAGGCTCCAAAGCTACAGAGAAACCCTGTCTCCAAAAAAGAAAAAAGAGAAAAAAAAGAAAACCAGCCTGGAAACCAACACACACAGTCCAGCAAGTTACAGGTGTAGACTGTGGGGTCAGGAGAGTCTGGCCACTCTCTAACACTTCTGCAAAAATAACGTGACTGCGTTAGCATCTTAAAAGAATAAAAATGATGCCGTGACAGGCTTCAGAGGAAATGGGAGGGTGGCGTATGTACACAGTGCATGTGTCCATCTAGACTCTGAGTCTCTGCCACTTACAACCAAGAGTTCTGGAACAAGATCAGCACTGAAGTCGCTTCCAAGCTTAAAACTCCATGGTTTTAAGTTGTGACAACTAAAAATCAAACAAACAAAAACCCAAACATTTCTCTGCCTTCCCAGAGAAAATGGAATATAATGGGAGGGGAGAGAGGCTATATATAAAATGTTGGTGCTTATTCCATACAAAATCATATACAGCACTATATACCACCCCAAGGTAACAGAGAACCACACACCATCTCAGGGTAACAGAGGACTCAGGAACTCCTGGAGGGAGGCAGGGCTCAAATGGTCCATTAAAAATGAAGACTGGGGTTCTTGAGTGTGGTAACACAGACCTTTAGTCCCAGCACTCAGGTGGATCTCTGAGTTCAAGGCCAGCTTGGTCTACCAAAAGAGCTCCAGGACAGCCAGGGCTACACAGAAAAACCCTCTTTTGAAAAACAAAAAAGCACAGCTCTAAAGCTTCAGAGGAACCCTGTCTCAAAAAAAAAAAAAAAAAAAAGCACTGGAAATGTTTTTTTTTTTTTTTGGCAGGGTGTCAAGAATGCTCTGGAATTAGCAGCAGCAGTTGTAGAATCTTGAAATGACTGAAGTTTACTGTTTGAGAGTGAAAGTGTGAATGCCGTGGTATATTCACTATAGCTCAGTTTTCACACAGATGTGGCCAGGTGACTCAACAGACAGAGTGGCAAACACACAGTGCATTTGAGTTAGGAATCACCACAGACCACACAGGAGTCTGTATGTCAGGAAGGGGACGATCAAGAACCTCTATGACAGGAAAGGAGGCAGGGATAGTGGACAGCTTTGGGAACACAACTGGACATACGGTCCAGCTCAGCCTCAGACAGGAAGCCCATGTCAAGAAGAACTAGGGCTGGGTCAGTCCATAAAATGCCAGGCTGGGTCTACATAGCCTGAGCCAAAGCAAGGCCACTGCACAGAGAATGCCAAGGTGGGGAGGAGCAAGCCTGCATTTCAACCGCAGGAGTAGAACTCAGAGGCTAAAACATGGAGCACAGCCTTTGGTCAGGTTCTACTTCTGTCAAACAAAGAGAAACAGGAAGAGTATGGAAATCAGCATGAGCAAAAGCAGGAGAGGCAGTGCTGTCTCTTTAAGAGGCTCCTTGGAGATGTTTTGCTGCAGAAAGCCTAGAGAATACAACATTGATTGGGAATGAGGTAACCACAAACACCACTGTCTCAAATGAAAAGGATTCAAGAGCTGACCCAGAAAACAAGCATCGTAACCGCCAGATAAAATTTTAATGATAAACACAAGATGCTCTGCATACAAGTAAGATCACAGGGTCTCAGACGGAGCCATCAACTGGAGCTTCTCTCAGAGAGGAGCCAAGGATCTGTGACCCGCAGCTCAAGTTTCACACAATCGATCCCCCAGAACACTGGTATGGCTGGGCCTTTGGTGGCCTATCTAGTGCTGGGCAGATCCCCAGGGAGAGGAAGGTGGGGGAGGGGGCAGTAGCTGCCTTCAGAGACTCTGTCTCCTTTTGGGGTTATACATTCAGAGAAGCTCCTAACTGGCCTTGAGGAAGGAGAGTCACCTACATCTCCAGTCTGCAAGGATCGCAACCTTCTTAGGTGTTTAGTCAGAACTCAGAGCAATGTAACCCTGGCTGGTTACCACTGGTCCTCAGGCATGGGGCAAAGCTCTCTGCTGTCAGGAGCTCAGAGAACCACACCTCACAATGAAGCTATAGGTCTGACTGCTCCTGACAGAGACAGACAGACAGACAGGAAGCAGGTTACCCATTCAGATGTAAGAGCTGAGGGGTCTCTTAAGAATGTGAGGCCAGAGCCGGGCGGTGGTGGTGCACGCCTTTAATCCCAGCACTCGAGAGGCAGAGGCAGGCAGATCTTTGTGAGTTCGAGACCAGCCTGGTCTACAAGAGCTAGTTCCAGGATAGGCTCCAAAGCCACAGAGAAACCCTGTCTCGAAAAAACAAAAAAAAAACAAAACAAAATAAAACAAAACAAACAAACAAACAAAAAAAAGAATGTGAGGCCAGTGAATAGAAGCTTAAGGAGAGTTGGCCTTCCCGGCCAGATCATCTTCAAAACAGAAGGGCCAGTGAGATGGCTCAGTGGGTAAGGGCGTCTGCCACCAAACCTGACAAACTGAGTTCGACCCTTGGGACCCACACAGTAGCAGGAGAAGCCAATCCTGTAAGTTGTCCTCTAAACAGAACACAAATACTGTGTGCACTCCCCAACATGCATATAACACAAATAAGTAAATGAATAAAGTGTAATAAAAGAGAAACAATTTTTAATGTCAGGGCCTGCCATAAAATATCTCAATAATCTATTTGGAATTTCAATTCAAATGGTGCTTTAATTTTTTTTTTTTAAACATTTCATTTATTTGGGTGTCATGGCACATACAGAGGTCAGAGAACCTCTTGCAGACACTGGTTTTCTCCTCCCACCAACATAAATGAGGTGTGGGTTCCAAGGTCAGACTCGGGTATAGTCAGGTTTGGTGGCAGCACTTTGGCCATCTGAGCCATTTGCTGGCCTTCACACGGTGCTCACTGAGGAATGCTACTTAAGGAGAGAAAAAGATGAAGGAAGAGCTGAGTGACTGTTGACTGTAGAAGTCCAAGGCTGGCTCTTATTTCTGGTTTCCTCTAGGCAGGAGTCCTGCAGCAGTTCCCACAAAGCCAACTGACTCAGAAGCTTATGGGCTGCATTCTTGCTTTCTGGCACACAGCCTGAGATGGCAAAAGTATATGAAGTTTACATTTTGAGACACTAGCTCAAGAAACATTGTAACCCTACAATACAGTTGATCTGATTGTATAATAAAGAAATGCATGTCCAGATCTCTGTGGTAACAGCCATGAAGAACTCCTCACAGTGGGTTCTGGAAAGAAACTCACAGAAGTTGATGTTAAATGTCTCAGCCAGGACATAACAAGGCCTACAGAAGCTGCACCGATGGGAAGGAGGAGTACTGCTTCACACTGGGGAGCCAAGCAGGGTCTTCATAGACAGTGGGACAAACAGGCACAGACCTGCTCCACACACCTGCCCCTGCTGTGCAGCTCCCAGGCCCTAGTGCTTGGGCAGAGGTTAGAAAGTGAAGACACAGACTGGGCTGATGAGAAGGAACACGGCTTTGCTTACCCTGCGATGACAACGCCATCATGAGAGCGCACATCACACAAAACGGCATCAGGAACGTGCTCCAGCTCACTCACGGCGCCTTTGCGATTCTGTGAGGAAAAGGGAGATGTGGTTTATATCAGTCCTGGGGCAGCCTTTGCGACTCTGTGAGGAAAGGGGTGTGGTTTATACCAGTCTTGGGGCAGCCCCTTGAAAACGTGCTCTGCTCTCACTTCAGTGGCACTGACCTCACTCGAGACACTGGGCATTCGGGAGGATAAAATGGCAACATGGTGAGCCTATACCAGAGGCACTGCATGGAGCAGTGAATGTGAGGTGCTGGCCTGTCCCCAGAATGTCATCAGTAGGAGGAAGTATGTGCACACAGGTAAGTGTCCCTGCGCAGGGCAGGGCCTGAAGCGGTGCATCAAATTCATCAAGTAGTTAAGCTTGCAGGAGAGAGCATTTGGTGGACGTGTAAAAGAACTTCAGAATAAATGAAATGCTCACAGGGGACACAGACCAGAGAGGGCAGAAAAGGTGCCAGTCTGACTAAGTATCTGACCTCTCTGGAAATGGTCTTTGAAGAAAAGCCTAAGCCTGAACTTGGGTTGCTCTCTGGGAACATAGGTGGGGAGGGAGAGGGGTGGAAGGAGGCAGGTCCCGGCTCTGTGCCCTCATGTGACTTTGGGTTATTTCCCATGATCACTGAAATGATCTTTACATCGGTATACTGTCAGGTACTATTTGAGCTCACTGAGAAGCTGACTTTGGGAGAAAATGGAGAAGCTGCCTCCCATTCTAGATCCAAGCATGGTCCTGGCTCCCCTATTGGGGAGAGGGAAAAACAGCAAACAGCTAAGGCATTAAAAATCTCATCCTTCCTGGCATTTGCGAGGCAAAAGCCAGAAGGAAAACTTTACGGCAACCCATTTCCAGGCAGCTCTGAGCTGCAGGTCCAAGTAGACAAGCATTCATGGCTCATGCTTTAGGAGGAAGTCCTCAGAACACTAGGGTCCTTTCTGGGGTTTTCAGACATTAACTTAGGAGTTATCATGCCAACTGCCTGCCCTTTGAAATGGATCTCAGTTAGGTCAGAATCACTGCACCTGTGACTTGGCCAGAGCCCTGAACACAGGCGGCTCCATGGGGGACATGTCAGACCATCTCTAGGGTCACCTTCCCCACAGCCACAGACCTGGGAGCAGTGTTTACTGAGCCATCCAGATGAGAATGGGGGCATGCAGAGGTTACACACTTGCCACGATGCCCTTTGCATGTGTCAATGAAGGGTTCTTCCTAAAACTGTACCAAGACTTCCACCTGGACATTTAGTGAACGATCCATCACTTAAATTTCACACAAGTTGTCCTCACCGCTCAGAGTTCTGGGAGGCGACCTAGGATGCCAGAAGCCCCTCATGTGCTGCTGCTCAGCTAACCAGATCACTTCATAGACAGCTACATACTTAGCACACCTGATGGTTTTACACTTGCTAGAGAAAAACAGGGAACAGACATTGGGTAGCAGCACATCTTCCTTGGGAACTGTTACCAAATGCTCTTTATGGCTACTTTCTCTAGCCCAAATGAGGACCCCTGCCCTCCTCCCCTTGCCCCCACCCCACCCCCACCCCCACCCCAAAGCAGCAGCATAAGCAGAGCTGTTGTCTTCCCTTGGCTCTGAAATCCCTGACAGGGACAAGCTTACTCTCCTGGTTCCTGCCTCATTGGACAGAAAGGTAGGAAAGCCCAGCTCTAAGCCTTTCTTCCCTCTGCCGGCAGGTGGACTGCGGCCTCTGTGTCCAGGCCCTGCTTCATCTGAGCAACTTTCTTACACAGATCATTCTGCCCATCCATCAGAAGACCTAATTAGGAGGGAAGGCTCCAAATAAGCCTACTTCCTGTTACCTTCTGTGGATGCAGGTACCATGGGACCAGTGAGCTCTGACTGGTAGTGTCTTCATGCGCTAAGAAGACTGGGTTGGCCAGCTCTCCAGGGATGACTACTTCTTAACTAGGAGCAATTGGCCACCCAGGGGATTCGTGCTAACACCTGGAGACATCTTGTGTGCCACAACAAGGGCAGAGTGCTATTGGCATCTAGTGGAAACCCTGGTGTATTGCTTGGCATCTGAAAAGAGTTGGCTCAATATCATCAGTGCTAAAGCTGGCCATCTCATAGGGGTAAGCACTGCTCACTGATGTTATGGAACCAGTGCATTGGTTACAAGGTGACTACAGACAGACCAGACATGCACATAGGCAATATATCATCACTGGTCATGACATGGCTTTCTTGCCTCAAAGTCTATCTGGATTAACCTTTAACAGAGAGAAGGGCCCAGTCCTACCCCATCTCCAATGGGTGAATTCCCAGCTGCCTAGGTGGGAAGCAGCTTGGCCATGCACCATCTTGCTGTGCTTCACCAAACCCTGCAACATGCTTCCTGACAGCTTGCTCTCCCAGAAATGCTTCTCTGCAAATGATTAGCTTGATCTAATATTTCTGTAGAGCCTTGAAGTGATAAATGTCAGGGCAGCAAGCCAAGGGTTACGTGAGGGAAGAGCAGACAGCACTCAGCACAATGCCACCTCTCCAGCAGCAGCTCCACAGGGGCCTCCAAGAGCCTCTTGCCTGTGCACGGTGCTGCTGCCTTGTCAGCCCTCTGGGATGCAAGGAAAGAGAAAGGAGGAGGGGGTTGACAGAGGAAGACTTCAGTGACCCTAACCAGTCAGGAAAGGCGGTGTCAGACAGTCCACTTCAGCCCCCTTCCTGCACAGGAGGAGGAAGCTTTAGGCCCAATTGTAAGGAAGATGCTGAAATCAACAATGAGAGGGGCTTGGGGCTGCTGAGCACACCTTGCTCCCTCCACTCTGGGAATGAGCCTCAGGCCTACTGTCCATTGTCTCCGCCTCAGGGGATGCTACTGGCCACTGCCTACCTTCCAGTTGGTTCTTAACATATGCTCCTTGGCACGGCACTCTTGCAAGATGAGCTTCCAGCAGGAGTAGTCAGAGATGCTGCTCTGGGGAAGGTGCCCCTCTTGCTGGCACAGCCGGTACCACAGCACCTCATCTTCAGAAATCACCTTCCATGTCTTGCTCACCTAGAACAGCACAAGTGATGCAAATGTCAAGATCTGCAATTAGATGGGCCTAGCCATCCAAAATCAATCAACACCTATATTACAGCTCCGGGCTTATGGCAGCATAAAACGTCTCATTAACAAAACACACTGAGGTGGAAAAAATACAAGCAAATGTTTCCAGTTATATCTTTCAAGATTTCAAAACTGTTATACCACCATGTAATGTCACATTTTAAATGGTGTGATAAATTATCATCTAACAAATGAAAGAGACAAACAATGCACCAATACACAAAATACTAAAAGAACAAACTGAAAATGGTAAAGACCATAAAAGCACATGGAGCTTTCCAGGTGAGTTTGTGGACAGATTTGCATGACCATCTTACAAAGCGGGAGTCTGATGGCCTGTGATGTGGAAGGTTTTAATCTAACTAAATTTCTGAGGTATAAAATTCAAATTTATGCTGCATGGAGAACTCTTATACGTACAGATTAAAACACAGTAACAGCATTAATACAGCCCTCGAGCTGCTGAGTAGGACCCACAATACATGGTGAAGAAATGACTGTTACATCTGGCACAAATCTCCAATCCCCACAGTACCAGGAGGAACTATTTTAACTTTCAGATGTTTGTTCTTTTCCAGCCCTCAGTAGGGGTGCAATAGGCTTACCTCATCACAGGACAATGTACCAAGCATGGACTCTCATTGGCAAATGAGAAACTGACCCTACAGATCAACATAATTCGTCTACAGCATGCACTGGAGATGTAGGATGGAGGCCATGTTTGCCATCACCCTGCAACTGAAGTTCACTCCTGGTAAACAGAGAGGGCCAGCAGCTTACAAGAACCTACACTTGCTACCACTCCTTGGGACTATGTCAGACCTTGGAGGATAAGGGAAGAGAACATGACTAAGGGGACCAGCTAGGATGGGGGTGTGAAGATGTCTCAAAGTCTAACTGCCCCTCCATGGTGGCAATTAGAGCACTACCAAAAATGAAGGCCAGGCTGGGGCCATCGCTCAGTGATCAAGTACTTACCTAGCACATAGAGGCTCTAGGTCTGGCCAGTACTGTAAGCAGGAAAGGAAAGGGAGCTGAGGAGACGGGTTGGTGGGTAAGGACCTAAGTTTGGATCCTCAGGGCCAGGTAAAGCTGGAGGCAGTGCCCGTCTCCTGTGGAAAGGTGGGAGGCAAAGACAGACAGGAGGATGCCTAGAGTCCAAGTGCCAGCAAGTACACAGGCACAGTGGTGAATAGGAAATCCAGTGAGATGGCTCAGTAGTCACAATGCTTGCTGTACAAGCCTGACAACTTGAGTTCAATTCCCCAGAACCCACATAAAGGTGAGAGAGAACTGGCTCTGAACTCCATACACACAGTTTGAGATATGAACATACCATACACACATGCACACCATACATGCATACCTTATATACATGAGTGCACCATGCCATACACACAAGCACACCACACTATACACACATGCATCATACACACATGTGCACCATACAAACAAGCACCATACAAACATGCGCACCGTAAAAACATGTGCAACACACACACACCATACAAATACATCATATACACAAAAATTAAGTTTAATAAAAAGAGAACAACTCTATCTCAAGGTGGAAGTTGAGGATTGACACCTAAGATGTCCTCTGACCTTCATGTGTAAACTGTAGTTAACATGCACCCATACTAAGCATGTGTCAACAGATTTTTTATTTTATTGACTGTTTCAGGACCATGGGAAGTGATGAAAAGCTTGAACCTTCTAAGGACCAAGTACTCAATAAATAACAAACAAGCAAATAAATATTCAAAAAGGATAACGGCAGGGTGTGGTGGTGCATGCCTTTAATTCCAGCACTCAGGAGAGGCAGGCAATTATATGTGAGTTCAAAGTCAGCCTGGTCTACAAAGTGAGTTCCAGGCCAGCCAGAGGCACATAGTGAGACTCTATCTTTAAAAACAAACAAGGAAAAAAAGAAAGGCTGGACTCAGTAAGGACTGTGAGACACCAGCCCATCAACTTGTGTTACCTCTTCTTCCTTCAGCTCCTTGAAAACCACCAACCTCAGATTTATAACAACTACACAGCCAGCAGTAGTGGGGGTGGAGGCACAGGATGGGACAGGCAGGCTTTGAGCTTACCAAACCTAATTCCTAAAGAGCTGGCAGCGCTGACCTGCCTGGTGGATTGCTGGAAAACACTCCAGATGATTTACCTGATCTGTTTTACCTGCAGGGCAGCTATTCCAAACAGTGAGGGTTAAATGAGCCTAACACTGTTGGCCCAGCATGGTGGCTCACACCTGCACTCAGGAAGCTAAGGCAGACGGGCTGGTGAGATCAAGGCTAGCCTGGGCTACAGTGAGTTGTGGTCCTGCCAGAAGTACATAACAAGCCAATATCTTGAGGGAAGAGCAGTTGTTTTAACACTGCAGTACTTGAGAAGGCTCTGATGGTGGGACTGACAAGATGCTGACCAAACAGCTCAAGAGGAAAAATAGGTATAAGTGCCCCCAAAATCTTTGAAAACCCCTGCATTTCTGGGAGTCTAGCATGCCGCAAACGGGTTTTGCTGGGCACTTGAGACAGAGGCAATAAGAAACCCCTGACTTCTAAATTCCAGCTGGCTGTGAACATGCATAAGCATGAAGCTACCAGGGCTAAGGCAGAGCTGTAACCTGCTGGGATGGGAAGGTGTGTACCAACATACAATGGGCCCTCAGGAGAGGCTGGAGGGCCACTGCCGCTCGCTATTCATTCACTAGCTAAGGAGACTTCAGGGGCCACAGTAACACCTAAACAATAGTTAGCTCACCCCTTCCACAGAGGCAGGAGCAGCTAGTTCAAATGTGGGCATTTAGGCAGAAGCTCAGCCACAGAGCCACAGCCATCACCCGAAATGCCCACTGTAAACAAAACAGAATCAAGCAAGACACATATAAGCAAATATGAAAGGAGACCCTAGCACAGGGCAAAACAGCAGCTGTAAGACTCGAGGAAGGCCGGGCTCAGTAAGACAATTCCTAGTCAGGGTGCACAGGATCCTCAACACAAAGCAACTGAGGAGAAGTTATGAGGAGAGCTAACTGCAGCAAGCCTGCACTAGAGGGCTCACTGGCCAGTCTGAGCATCGGGTGAGATCATCCACTCTAAAGAACAAAGCCTCTGAACCTCTGTGTGCCAACAACCAAGTGCACAAAGTGCAGAGGCTGGAGAAGATCTGAGGAGCTGTGAGGTGAAGGGCTGAATTTCAATTCCCTGTAACCTGGGCAACTGTTGAGAAAATAAGCAAAGCCAGATCTAGTGGAGCACCTCTGTAATCCCAGCACTGGAGGCAGAGGTATGGATCTCTGTGAGTTCCAGGCAGTCTGTTTACAGTGAGACCCGCTTCAAACCACCAAAAATAGTGATAGTGATAATAATAACAAAGAAAATAACTCAGGCTGGAGAGATGGCTCAGAGGTTAAGAGCACTGGCTGCTCTTCCAGAGGTTTTGAGCTCAATTCCCAGCAACCACATGGTGGCTCACAACCATCTGTAATGAGATCTGGCGCCCTCTTCTGGCATGCGGACATACATGGAGGCAGAATGTTGTACACATAAGAAATAAATAAATAAGTCTTTAAAAAAAAAGAAAAGAACTCAAAACTGTTAGTAAAAATGACACATTAGAGAATGCTTTTAACCCAAGGCATCACTAAAGGAATAGATGAGCAAAAGAGGGCTGGAGAGATGACTCAGCCAAATAAGGGCACTCACCGGCTGCTCTTGCAGAGAACCTGGGTTCAATTCCCAGTACCCACAGGTGGCTCACAGCCATCTCTAACTCTAGCTCTGAGAGATCTGACACTGTCTCCTGACCCCCATGGGCACCAGGCACACAGGTGGCACACACATACATGCAGGCAAAACTCATATACATAAAATAAAAATAAATCTAAAAAAGACTCCAGCCAGATATAATGTCCCAGGCCTTTAATCCCCACACTAAGATGGCAGAGGCAGAACTCTGTGAATTCCAGGACAGTCATGGCTACACAGAGACACCCTGTCTCAAAGGAAAAAAAAAAAAAATAAGGCTTCTAACCACTACAAATCTCTCACTGTTCTTTCTCATTGTCCCATCAGGGACTTCAAGTTGTATATACTCTTTCTGGGCTTTCAAAAACGTGAACTAGAGTTCAATTTTTTTTTTTTAAGTTCCAAAGGGTAGGGCTAAAGAGATGGCTCAGCTTTTAAGACCACTGGCGGGGGCTGGAGAGATGGCTCAGAGGTTAAGAGCGTTGCCTGCCCTTCCAAAGGTCCTGAGTTCAATTCCCAGCAACCACATGGTGACTCACAACCAGCTGTGGAGAAGTCTGGTGCCCTCTTCTGGTCTTCAGGCATACACACAGACAGAATATTGTATACATAATTAATAAATATTTTTAAAAAAAAGACCACTGGCTATCCTTCCAGAGGACCCAAGTTCAGTTACCAGCACCCATAAGGTGGCTCACAACTGCCTCTAATTCCAAATCCAGGCGAAATGATTGACATCATCTTCTGATCTCCACAGGCACTGCACAAACATGGTGCACATACATACAGGTGGCAAATACACATAAGCATAAAATATATATATTTTATTTATGTAATATATGTATATATATGTTTCAAATGGGGCTGGGGAGATAGCTCTATCAGTAGAGTACTTGCCACACAAACACTTAAGTTTACCCCCAGAATCCACATAAAAAATTGGCTATGGTGGCATGCATTTGCAAACCCAGTGTGGGAGGGGCAGAGAGGCAGGGGAATCCCTGGCAGTTGCTGACCAGCAAGGCCAGCCAAACCAGTTTGAGCTCTTGACCAGTCAAGGGGAAAAAGATAAATAAAATAGACAGGATCTGAGGAATGAAGCCAGGGTTGGCCTCTGGTCTTCACATGTATGCATGTACATATGTGTACCCCATCCCTCACGAACACAAAGTTCAATCTCACTTTCACAATATTGTCTTTCCATATGTAAATCCTTAAGTTTCTAAGCACACTGCCCATATTAAATGTCACCCCACTGCCTGCTGATAACATGACCTCCAGGTCTGTCTTCCACTGCAATAGCTATTTTTCACACCCATCAGTCATTGAGAAAATGTGATCTATGGGTCTTTGTGTCTTATTTCTAAGAGGGAAGAATGAAAGGGAGGGGAGAGCTAACCAAGACAGGGCTGAAGACAAACCACGGTAGCTAGCCCACAGCTGACATGGATCCCTTATGCAGCCCACGCTGGCACAGCCACACCATCAGTCACAGACCACTTAACCACACTGTCAGGCCACACATCTACCTCAACCATGGGCTGTCGAGCCGTCATCTGAGCACACGTGGTCAGGCCATAAAGACCAGGAAACGACTCAGTCAAGTGGAGGCCCCAGTTTTTACTAGACAGAACACTGTGGTTTTATTTTTGGCTAGTTTGGCCCACAGCTGAGCCTACCCATGACACCCAGTAGTGTCTGTTCATCTGTCTCTGCCAGGACGGAACTGAGCACAAAGCACGAGGGAGAGAAGGAAGCAGAATTAGCCATGGCAGGGCAGCCACACTCAACTCCAGAGGGGAAGGTGCTTTTCTTCTAGGCCACTAGAACTTGGACCTAATATGGTTACAACAAGGAGTAACAAACACTTGGACTCTCCAAGGATACAGTGCTAGCTTGACAAGGGTATGAACTTTGACCCTTAGAATTTGTAATTCTTTTTCACAAAAAAGCTCTAAGACAAACTTTTGTAAAATTCCTGAGCTGCAACTACCGAACAAGACTTAGGATGGAAAAAAAAAAGGGGGCTGGAGAGATGGCTCAGCGGTTAAGAGCATTGCCTGCTCTTCCAAAGGTCCTGAGTTCAATTCCCAGCAACCACATGGTGGCTCACAACCATCTGTAATGAGGTCTGGTGCCCTCTTCTGGCCTTCAGGCATACACGCAGACAGAATATTGTATACATAATAAATAAATAAATATTTTAAAAAAAAAAAAAGACTTAGGATGGCTGCAGACCCTATAGACACAGCCTCAGTGCAAAGCATATGCAATGGACACTGGCTTCTTGCAGTGCGGGCAGGTTCTGAAGAGGGATCCCAAAGGAAAATGAGTTGAGAGAACTCTGGTTTGAGCAACAGAATCCTTTGCTGGGACTCCTTGGAGCCTCTAGGTTGGTACTGTTCATCTCTAAGAGGAAGGGCACCCGAGGCTCTGTTTCCCACACCCATCTGCTTCTCCATCTTCATGGTAGGCACGGCTCAGTTCCAGCTCTGCAGGTCAACCTGAGGCAACAATTGTCCTCACCTCCTACCTCCAGCTGCCCAAACTGGGTCTTGGGCAAGTATGTGCTGGCTGCTTTTGCCTGCCTGGGGGAGAAGGGCCTTTGAGAATCAGCAGGTCACAAGGAGCACATCTTTTGAAGGATTAGTAAGAGGTATGTTGAGAACGATTTCCACAGGGTCCCAACCACACGTACAACCAGGTATTACACAGTGATGCGCACCAACAGAGTCATCAGCAAACTACAAAAAGGGGCTACTTCCTTTCAAAGGAGAAAATGACAGACAGCCTTTAAGAATTTAACCCGGGGAAACAGAAGAACCCAGCTAAACTTCCACAAGTGAATCTGAAGGGTCCCACCCAAGGAAAGCCTTTCTAACAGGTTTGCTTTCTTAACTTATATTGTAATCCAGCAAGTTTACAAGCCTTACTTTTCCAAAGGTCTAATAGTCTTTAACAACCCAGAATTGGAATGGCCCAGCTCAGAACCCCACTGAGTGAGCCTCAGCTGCAAGAACTTTCACTAATAAAAGTAGCTCCAGCATTCTGCTTTATAGCTCCACTGTGAATTGCCACATTGAGAAAAAAAAAAAAAAAGCCCTTGGCTCAAAACACACACATACACACGCACACACACACACACACACACACACACACACACACACAAAAAAAAAAACCTGGCTTTATTAGGTCTGCCTGGATTAGGCTTACTAGGAGACTGGGAGCATGGCTCTCTCCACAGGTCCAGACTCCAGGTCGGCCTGAGGAAAGCACTCCACGGAGCAGGACAACATTCTATGTGCTCCTTATCTCAGCTGTCTTCTTCCTGTGTGCTCCTGAGCCTAGGAGCTTTCCCCAACACACCAAGTCACCCCACAAGGAGACCAACACCTGTGGTCACTTTTGAGTCCTATCCCCATGACAAACAGCAGCACTTAACGTCTTCAGTCTCTCCTGCTGCCCTGAAAGCTTTCATGTTTTGGTGCCAGGCTTACATGGCCGGCAGCAGCTATTGGGGAAGAACCTTAGGAGATGGGATATGCTAAACGTGGATGGGGTCTTGGGGTTACAGCCCAGCCCTCTTCCTGCCTCTCTGCTCCTGCTGCCATGGGGTTACCTCATGCTCTGAGTCATGAGCATGATTCTCTCTCCTGAAGCTGTCTGTCAGGTGACAGTGACAAGGAGAGCAGCTGGCACTGTCTCCTTCCTGCCTCGCCTCACACTCCATCCCGAGCACTCTCAGGACATGTGTCCCTTCTCTTTTGGTTTCCTGGCTTAACTATCACTGATGTGCTAGCAGCACCCAAGGCTCAACTGGGGACTCAGCTCCAGCCTCACACTCTGCACTAGCTCCTCTCTCACTCCCAGCCATCCTAACTGACCATTCCTTCTCCCCCTCATCCAGCCCACAGGCAATTGTGACTCCACCCATCTGTACTGTATAACCCTCATTAAGTCACCATGTCCTCTCCTCTAGATGACTTCACAGCCTTAGCTGGTCTCCCTTCCATCCTTGTCTCCCTAGAGCAGGCAAAGCGATCTGTTCAACACATAGAGACAGCCTTCGTGATCGCTGTTCTCAATACTGCAAGACCTTCCTACCTCACCAGAATGTCTCTCCTGTGCTCACTCCTGCTCAATGTCCTACATCAGCTTCCAAGGCTGTTCTGAGGACCACGGATGCAGAGCTCCACACAAACTCTCCCTCAAACACCCTGCAGGTGAGTGTGGGAGCCAGTGCTTGTCAAGACAGCATCCTTTCAGGAGGTTTTAGTAACGTTCCCAGCTTCCGGAAGTCATCCTTGGCATGTGGTCCCTTCCTCTGCCCTCAAAGCCAGAATATCAACAGTATCTGTCTTCATCTGAACTCTGGCCCTTTACCTGCATTAGCCTGTCCAGTTACCCCACAGCCACTTTCTCTCACCAGGACTCTAGTTGAGCATCATCTGCATATGTCTCTTACCATGAACACAGGGACAGGGGCCCAGTGATACATCTGGAATAGGAACACATTAGGTTGGCCACAGTGTATACCACAGTTCAGTCATTTTGACCTTCTTGCCAGTCCTCAACCACAGGAGATGCTCCGCAGGACAGCCTCAGCTCCGCCTACCTCAGGACTCCTGCATGCCTTCCTCCCTCCCTCCCTCCCTCCTTCCAGTCTTCACTGCACAGGACCCGCACCCTCTACAAAGGTTCTTCACTAGTGTTACTCACTGCAGCACTTGCTGTCAGGAATGGCACCTGGCCCTCAGCAAACCCTTGGAAGTGAGGAATGGGTAAATTCAATGTCTTAAAAACTCAAAAGAAAAGAGCTCTTTTGGTTTTTATGAACCCTGCAACCCCTTACATGCACTGGGCCCTGAAGGCTCTAACTCTCTTATTCTCTTATTCTTCTATGTTCTCTTTGTACTTTTTCAATCGTGAAAGATTTCCTACATGACAGTAGGCCAACAGAATCCTTCCAGTACCCACCACTCAGTCCACTGTTTCCTGCAGCTCGGGACCCTCCTAGTGGCTCTGCCTTTCTCTAAACCCCTGTGTGAAGTAGACAGTCACTTAAGTCAGGGGACTAGAAATGGCTCCTGAGGGTGCTTTTGCTTTGTGCTTGTGTACAAAGATCCTCTGACATGACTCTGACAGCCTCCAGGATGGTTAAACTTAAGAGCTGCTAGGAACTAAAATCTGTGGAGTCATGGCGTGAGGGTCTGCTCACACCTACTTGGTGACAGATCCATGACTTACAGAGACTTTAAGATCAGAGCTGTAATGTAAACATGCAAATGTTAGCATCCCAAGATGAACATGTGATCAGCTTATGGCATTACCCCTCCCTTGAAAGCTGACAGCCTGACTCTGACACACTGGGATTCTGCCCCAAAGTTACTAGCTTGTTTTGGTCCTGTCTGCTTTTTGCTCACTGGCTGTACCACAACCTTCAGCGGCTCACCTCTGCCTCTTCCTTTTCTTTATTGGCTTTAAGACTGAGTCTTACTGGGGCTGGAGCGATGGCTCAGTGGTTAAGAGCACTGCCTGCTCTTCCAAAGGTCCTGAGTTCAATTCCCAGCAACCACATGGTGGCTCACAACCATCTGTAATGAGGTCTGGTGCCCTCTTCTGGCCTGCAGCATAAATACTGAGAATACTGTATACATAATAAATAAATAAATAAATAAATCTTTAAAAAAAAAAAAAAGACTGAGTCTTACTATGTAGCCCAGGCTGGTCTTGAGTCTACACAGTCTTCCTGCCTCAGTCTCCCAAGTGCTGGGATCACAGATAAGCCCCACTATGCCTTGGACCTCTATGTGCAACTTCCTGCCCTTTACCTAAAAATTCTGACATTACTGCCTATGCATCTCAACTACTAAAACTAGACATTAAGAAATAAATAGTCACAGGAGTGCTGGCGAGATGGCATAGTGGTTAAGAGCATTGCTACTCTTCCAGAAGACCTGGGTTTGATTCCCATCACCCATATGACAGCTTACAACTGTCTGTAACTCCTGCTCCAGGGGATCAAATAGACATACCTGCAGGCAAACCACCAATGTACATAAAATTAAAAGAAGTACCCACATTATAACATATATTTCTTTGACCAAAGGCTGCCAGAGGCTGCTGGGGCGAGGGGTGGAGAGGAGGCATGGGTAAGGTAGGTGTGGCCATGAGGGATACAATCCCTGAGCATTCTGTATGTTGACAGTAGCAGAGGACACACAGATTTACACCTACAATAAGACAAAACAGAATTAAAAATACAGATGGGAGCATGAAAAACCAGTGAAACCCAAGCAGGCATCATGTGCCTGATGCTGTTCCCACTGAGCACAAGAGGTACCATCGCAGGAAGAAACAGGCAGAAAGACAGACAACACTTGCCTGCATACATGTCTGCAGCTCCCTGTGGATTCATAGCTACCTTCAAATGTTTAAAAAGAATGTTGGAAGTGGCTGGAAAGATGGTTCAGCAGTTGGGAGCACTTGTGGCTCTTGCAGAGGATCTGGTCTCAGTTCCCAGTGCCCACTATGGTTCCAGTTCCGGGGGAACAGATGCCTTCTGACTTCTGCAAGCGCCTGGTCCAAGCAGTGCATGTGAGAGCACACAGCCAGGATACTCATACAAACTATACATCAATCTAAGAACTAAAAAGAATGCTGGAATTTGACATGGTGGCCCATGCCTGTAATCCCAGAACCAAGGAGGCTAAAACAGGCCTGGAGGCCTGTGACAGACTAGATTACACAGCAAGAGCCTACAAAACACAACAGAAAGTTGGTAAATACCAAAACCCATCCCTCTTCAGAATTATTCATGTTGCTATACAACAGCACTTAACTTTCTCCCAGAAACCAAACAATTTTATAATTCTGAAATTGGCAATCTTCTCAATGTGCATGGTAAAATATTACCCTTTAAAACAGTAGGAGTCCTGAGGGCATGGAAAGGATGGACACAAAATGTTAGTGCTGTCAGACTGATAACGTGCTTCCGAAGAGTCCTGCCGTTTCCATGACATTCTGAATGAAGCCCTCCCAGCAGTGCCCACAGATTAGCTGCTGGCAAGGGTGGAGGGCACATCAATATAGAGGGTATCAGCTGAAGGGAAGCACTTTGGGGCAGTGGCAAATGACTTAAGCAACAGGTTTCTCCAAGAGTACAAAACTAGCTCAGGGTGCCAATTCCACACAACTGGCCCCACATCACGAAAGTTCCAACATGCCTATATTCTAAGAGAGAAAGAGAACAGGAGGGAGACAGAGCAGAGGAAGCCCATAAAGCAGTAGGACCCATTCAACAGAAGGACTTTCTCCCTGCTGCAAAACCACCACCACAGGAGCAAATGAAAACACTCTGTATATTTATTATTGTAGTTTGTGTTAATGATGACAGAAACCAAGCCAACCCTACTGACGGCTGGCCGTCCACTGCTGCCTTCATGTAAGACTCTGGAAGCTCAGCTTCCCCATCACAACCAACTCCATCACCGAGCACTAAAGGGGCCTGCTTGGGAACAGTTTCCACACTTCCGCGTATTCTCAAAAATAGGTCTCTCTCTCTCTCTCTCTCTCTCTCTCTCTCTCACACACACACACACACACACACAC